>SWKJ01000123.1:0-56095 GCA_019425465.1 Colletotrichum falcatum | reverse complement strand
TTTTAATTTATTTAAATATAAACTAATCTTATATAAAGAAAAAATTAGTATCTTTAAATATAAGCTAATCTAGGAAAGTAATTAGTATAAGAACTAGTTAAGGGTAGTTAGCTTCTAGTAGGGCTTTATATAAGTTTAAGAGAGTTCTTTTTAAAATTAGTCTTTAGCTAATAGTTAAAAAATTATAACTTATTAGTAGCTTAATTACCTATAGTAGTATTAAATTATAGTTAATAGTATAGTAGTAGTTATTATCTAAATTAACTAGTACTATCTTACTTAAGGTTATTAATAGTATAAGGCTCTAGATATAAGGTCTTAGAGGAGGGGTAGTAGTAATTAGGGTAGTAAAGTAAGAGGTTTAATTAGTTATATTAGATATATAATTAAGTATATAAGAGAAAGAGAGTATTTAAAATATTAGGTTATAAAGAGAGTTAAATAATTAAAGAAGTTAAGTAGTATTAAGGTAGGTTTATTTATTAGTTATTAGTAAGGGAGAAAGTTAAAAGGTTACTAATAGAGAAAAAAGGTTATTATATATCTTTTTATAGGTAGCTAGCCTTTAACCTTAGTAGAAAGTATATATAACTAAAAAGAAAGAGATTAAGGTAGTAAATTACTACTAGCTAAGTTTACTTATAGTAAATATTAATATCTTCCCTTATAGCTAAGTTAATTTTTTTATTTTAGCTATTATTAGTAAATTATTTTTTTCTAAGCTAGCTAGCTACTCCTTTTAATTTCTCTCTTATTTTAGCTAAAGAGAGATATAAAAAGATACCTTTTTCCCTTATAGCCTTTTTAAATTTTTTTTTCTCTATATATCTACCTCTTTTAACCTTTATATATTAGATTTTTTTTTAACTTTTACTTTATTATAGTTTTTTATCTTTTAATCCTAGAGGGTAAACTAGTATTATATTAATACCTTTTTTAAGTTACTTAGTATCTTAGTTTTAGTTAACTCTTTATCTTAGTAAAAATAAAAGTCTTAGTATTTTTAATTTTAAGTTTTAAAATATAAGTCTAGGCTTTATTATTATATAGTTTCTCTTTTTTTTTTCTTTAATTACCCCTTTACTTAGTTACTAACTATTTACTTATAGTATTTAAAGCTTATTACTTCTTTAATCTTTTAGACCCTATAGGATAGATCTATATTAAACTTAAGCTTTATTAAGCTTAATTAAACTAAAATAAGTAAAAGACTAAAGTATCTTTTAGTTATTTTTCTAAATAGCTTTTATTTTTATTTATTATCTAAGGCTATATAATTAATAAAATAACTTTTAATTAGTATATATTTATTTATAAGGACTTTATAGTTATCTTAGACCCCTTATATAGTAATTTAAGTCTTATCTCTAAGTAGCTAATAGTTTATTAGCTTAGTTAAAGGTATTTAAAATAAGTACTTTATAATTATTATTTTAATACTTTTAAAAGTATACTAGTTTAATTAAAACTAAAGTTTATACTCTTAGACTATTCCCTAAGTATATCTCTCTTTCTAGATAATTTTAAAACTACTATAGTAATTATCTTTTTTATAAAATACTTAGTATAACCTCTCTAATCCTAAGTATTAAGAGGTTATAAAGCCTACTTTTAGCTTTAATCTATCTATATTTAGTAAATATAAGTAGTAATAAGTAAGTAGTAGTAAGGTTTCTTCCTTAGTTCCTCCTAATATTAAATCTCTAAATAATAAAACTTTCTTTTTATAAGCTTTTACCTAGATAATAGTAAATAAGTTTAAATAAAGTAACTTATCCCTTAGGCTAATAATACTAAGAATACTCTCTAAGATAATCTTTAGATAAATATTAAAATTTATTAAGATACTATTTTTAATCCTTTAATTATTTTATAATAGATTATAGAGAATAATACTACTTATAGCTATAGACCTAATAGGAGAAGTTACTAGAGGTAAAGAGTAAAAAAAAAGTATAGTTCTTAGTTAAGGTAGTAGTTAAGGCTAAGGTTATAGTTAAAGTAAAAAAAATAAATTTAAGTATAGTAATTATTCTCTAATTAGTTTTATCTAGGTTAAGTTTCTTTTTATATTTATATATAGTAAAGGATAGTTAATTAATAGTCTTTAAAAGAGCTTTTATTTCTTTATCTCTTTATCCCTTACTTTTATATCTTAGTCTATAGTATAAAAGTAACTCTTTATTAAAGAAATAAAAGCTTAAGCTTATCCCTAGTTTAGTACTCTTTTATAAATCTAAGGTAGCTTTTTAAATATAAATAAATTAAAATAAATAAAAAATAATAGATAGTAGTTTATATTTAATTACTAGTCCTTAAGATATATTTACTACTAAGATTAAGTTTCTCTTAGTATTAGTTTTTCTATAATATCCTTAGTCTCTTTATCTTTAGGTTTTATAAAATTAATTAGCTATAATCTAGTCTTAGAAAACCTAGGTAGCTTTAAGAGATTAGTAATATTATAGGTAATATTATTAAAGAAAAAGTTATTATTAGAGGTTAAGAAGTTATTTAGTCTTTTATAGAATTTCTTTAGTTAATTCTTAGTATAAGTAGTACCTATAATTAGATCTCCTACTAGGTCTAAAGCTAATATAAAGAGGAGTTTAAAGTAACTAAGTAAACTTAATATAGTCTAAGCTAATAGTAATTAAGCTTCTATAATATTAATATATTAATCTTTCTCTATATATTAAAGATAAAAACTAGATCCTTAATCTTTAATTTTTTCTTTTAGAGAGTATAGGTATAAGTTTATTAAATATATCTTAGGTTTATATATAAGCTAGGTAACTATTATAGTAGCTTTAACTTAATCCTCTTTAAGCTAGGTAAAGGTATAGAGGTATAGCTATATTTCTTCCTTAGGGGTATAAATATTATCTTAATTAAGGACTCTCTATAAGGTAGTTTTAGCTTTAATTAAAGTAACTACTTAGTATCTATAGTTAAGAAAAAGGGTATAAACCTATATAAAGCTTTAACTATTATATAATTAGTAAATAGTATAGTATAAAGTATTAGTTAAATATCTTTTTTTTCTTTATTAAACTAAATATAAAGAGTATATATAATTAGTTAATATCCTTTCTCTAGGAGTCTATTAGCTTATAGGTTATAAGTAGAAATAACCTTTTTTTATAATCTATATCTTTAGTTTAGTTAAGTTATAGTACCTTAATTCTCTTATCTCTATTAATAATTAGAGTCCTATAGACTTATACTAGTAGATTATATCCTCTTAGAGGAATTTTACTATATTCTCTAAGGTTATATTCTTAAGTATCTAAGCCTCTAGGTAGCTAGTAAACTTATATTAGGCTTCTATAACTTTCTATTTACTAATATATTAAATATTAAAAGCTATATAAAAAAAAGGCTATAATCTTAGTATAGTTAAAATATATAGTTTATTTAGTTAGGCTAATTTACCTTTTAATAAGGCTTATAGGATACTACTAATAACTAGACTTAGGTATATATCTTAGGCTAAAAGTATTATTCTACTAGTTATAAGTAAGTAGCCTTATATCCCTAGTATCTTAATTTTATATAGGCTTCTTTAATTAAATTATTTACTTTATAGTATTATTAATAACCTAGAGTAAAGCTAGCTATATTATTATTCCTTACTAAAAGAGGTATTTATCTCTAACTATAAATTAAACTATATTATACTAAAATTAGTAGAACTACTATACTAAGATTCCTAGAGGCTACTTTAGTATTAATAAAAAGTAAGTAATCTACTTTAAATACTTTAACTATTTACTATCTTTATTTAAGAGTTTAGTTAAGATAACTATTTCTTTATTATAATTAAGTATTAAGTTAGACTATCTATATACTATAAGAAAGAAATTCTTAGCTACTATTATATAAAGGATTTTTATATTAATAAAGTCTTTAATATCTTTTTTCTTCTTTACTTTTCTTAGATTAAAAACCCCTACTAGCTTTCTTAATAATATATCTATAGTAGTATTCTTTTTTCTAGATATATACTTAATCTTAAAATTAAAGAGTTAAATTTAAGAAAGCTATTAAGTTATTATAGTAGATAGTAAGTTATTTATAGCTTTATTAATCTAAGTAACTAAGACTTAAGCGTTAGTCTCTAGTAAGAAATTAATCCTAAAAAGATAGTTTTAAAGATATTTAAGGCTTATTAGTATACCTTATATCTTTAGCTTACCTATATTATAATTTAGCTTTAGTTTCTTTTAGATTCTACTTTTATATTAGGCTACTACTTACTTATTATTAATAATTTAGCTAAGAGTATAGCCTTACCCTTACTACTAAAGTCTATAGTAAAGATAATCTATCTAGCCTTAGGAGAATAGTCTAACGTAACTAGGATTAAAGCTATTATAAGGGCTATCTTTAGTGTTACTATAGTATTAACCTACTAAGACCCTATTTAAAGATAGCTTTTTTCTTTAGAAGTATATAAAGAGGTTCTATAATTTTAGAGAATATATCTACCTAGTACCTATAGAAGGTAATTATCCTTAGGAATAATTAGATATCTAAAATATTTTAATAAGTTTCTTATTTTAGGATCTTAATAATCTTTACTTAATTAGAAGCCTCTACTTATACTATAAAGGTAGCTAGTAATTACTATTAATTCTAGTACTATTATAATTTTATACCTAAAATTATATAACCTACTAGCTTATAGTTAACTAAGACCTAATTAATATTTAAGATATATTTATAAATAAAATACTAAATATAAGATAGTTTAAAAGCTTTTTATCTTTATACTAAGACTATAAACCCTTTACTCTTATATTATCTATAAATACTTTATAATAGTATAAAATTAGATTATAAAAATCTTATAATAATCTAGTAAAACTATATAACTAAGTTTATAGCCCTATTAGTAAGGTATAGTATTAAAGGAGTCTTAATAATATTAAAAAGTTATTAAATTATAGCTCTTTTTATCTAGGGAACTTAATTATATCTAAAGAAAAAGTCTAATAGAGAGACTAGTTTATCTATAATAAAATCTTCTAAGAATTTATTAGTATCTAGAGAAAGCTAGGTATCCTAGAGTATAATACGTTATATCTTATTACTAAGTTAATTAGCTATAGGTTACTATCTTTTTTTAATACTAAGAACTATAGATTTTAATAGGCTCTATAGCTTTCTTTTATAATACCTCTTATAACTCTCTTTTAAAATACCTCTATTACCTTTAAAATTAGTGCCTTTAGGATTAAGATACCTTTTACCTACTATACTTTATAGGGAATTATCTTAATTACTTAGGGTAGTATAATTATTAGGTTTACTTAGCTATAATCTTTAAAGTCCTATATAAAAGCCTTCTTTTAATTAATTAGGACTTATATTAGTAAGTCTTACTCTTTATATTATAAATATTTATATTAATCTATAATTTATTATAGGTTTTTTTTATTAACCTTAATTATAGCTTAATCTTAGAAACTTTAGTATAATTAGATTACTATATAATCTAAGGTATTTACTATCTTATCTTTAACCTCCTTTAGTTTCTTAACTTTTTAATATAGATCTTTATCTAAAATAGTCTTATTAGAGGGTATATTATCTACTAGTTAAATCTTTTAATCTTTTTTTTATATATAGTATTAACTTTAGTAGCTTTTATTAGCCTTAATAGAGTAGTCTTAGTATTCTTAAGCTAATTTAGACCTTATTTTAAGTACTTCTATAGGCGTCTACTAATTAACTATTTCTTTTATCTTAAAACTAGGGCTAGATTTAATTAAGATATTAAACTTACTCCTTAGTTTAATACTTATAGTATTATCTAAAGCCTCCTACTATAGCTATAATCTATATAATTATAGTAATATAAGGGTATATAAGCTCCCTAGTAGCTATCTTTATAATTACTTTAGTATTACCCTAATCTAGGACTACTATAATATACTTATTATCTTTTAACTTAGGTTCTAGGTATTTAAAGCTAGTATTAGTAGTAGCCTTAGAGGTACTACTAGTATTTAGTTTTTTAACCTAAAAATTTACTTAATATATTAGTTAAAATTAAGGAGGATATTAGTAACTTTAAAGGTATTATTAGTTTTAATTACTCTTACTAGAATCTAAAGTAAGGTGTTTTTAGCTTAAATATAAGTAGTAATAAGCTTTTCTTTATATATAAAAGAGAGTTAACTATCCTATATAAATAAGAGACCTAGTAGTAATAGGTTTATAATCTTATTTTTATCTTTAATAAAAAATAAAATATAATTTTATATTAATTAATCTAAATATCTATAAAGTAGAACCTATTAAAGTTAATTATACTCCTAGGGTTATTCTTAAAAGTCTATATTTTAAGGGCTATATAGGTATATAGTATCCCTACCTAAATAATATACTACTTTAAAAGAATATTTACTTATATACTAGTATCTAGGATAGCTATAATCTATAAAGCCTTATTATTACTTTTAATCTCTTTAATCTATACCTCTATCTAGAGATATATATTTAAGATTATTAATATTAGAACTTCTAGTACTAGTCTAATTCTATATACCTTACTAATCTTTATAAAATATTTTATACCTATCTATATTAATTTATTATATTCTTCTAGGAGTTTAGTAATATTAGATTACTACTAAGGAGTCTTAGCTAGGTTAATTAGGGACTTTAAAGCCTTAATTAATATACTATCTATATCTAGGTATCCTTAATTATAGAGAGTAATACCTATAGCTATATTAAACTCTAACTAAATCTTTTAAAGTAAATTTACTAGTAGGGATATTAGGGTATTAAGCTTCTTATTAGCTAACCTTTTTACTTCTTAAGCTAAGTTAAGCTTTCTTAGTAACTTAATTATTAATATACTAGTAGCTACTTAATCCTCCCTATTTATACTTAGGGTACTATAAGTATCTTTAATAGCTTTTAGTCTTAGAAGGATTCTATATTATAGTAGTATTAATAAGAGTAAATTAGAGGACTCTATAAGGTCTACTATACTACCTTAGCCTATCTTAAGATCTATTAGCTCTCTTAGGTCTAAGAATAATATAAACTTCTTTTTTAAAGCTATAGGTAGTTAAGGCTTATTAATCCTATAAGCTCTCTTAGGGTACTAATTTATCTATATTATTAGTTATTTTAGTAGCTATTCTCTTTTAACTATAAAAACCTTAGTGTAATTATCTACTAATTTATCTAGTTATACTATATATAGGTATTATATTTTTACTATTAAGGGTAGATTTAGGAAAGTAGGCTTATCTTACTAGGGGACCTAACTTACTAATTTAGTATTACTTTAGCTAAAATCTTTAGGTTATTATTTTCTAAGAAGTTAGTTATATAGGTTATTATAGATACCTAATTAACTATTTTATAGGCTTATCTTTCTTTAAGGATTATAAATAATATTACTAATAGTAGGTTTAATTTATCTTTTCTTTTATAGTACTATAATCCTTAGACTAAAAGAGTAAGGCTTATACTTTTATCTAGGGTATATTATTTATAGTTATAGATAAAGTAGTACTATAGGGACTAATAATACTAATATTAGTTAGATAAGCTATTATATTTAGCTATCCTTAGTTTTAGTATAGTTATACTAAAGACCTATATACTAGGTTAATAGTATATACTACTCTAGTAGATCTTTAACTTATTTATATTATCTACTAAGTCCTAATTAGTAGATTTTATAGGAGCTTACTATATTTAAATATCTATAGTAGGTTATCTAGGTTAGTATTAATTCTACTAATAGCTTTAGTAGCTACTCTAGTCTCCTCTAGTAGGTCTATAGCTTATAAAAGTAGCGCTAGCCTTAGTTTAATTAGTTATAAAAAGAGGTCTATATTCTTTCTTACTAGCTACTATATTAAGAAGTCTTACCTTAAAGTTAATATACTTTATATTTTAGAGGAAGGTATTTAAGCTTAGATTAAGGTCTTCTATAGTATTCTTAATAATATCCTTATAAAAACGCTTATAGATAGCCTTAATTAAGCTTTTATTAGTTATATTATAGATCTTTTACTACTTAGCTTAAGTAATTATATTATTAATCTTAGTAAATAACGCTTATACTATTACTAGATTAAAGCTTATAATTAAAGTACTTTATATAGCTTTCTTAATTTATTCTTTTTTATCTAAGAAGTAGTTAGTATCTTATTATCTATATTCTTATTTAAGGTAAGCCTTTATATTAGTTTAGGCTATAGTATTAATTATATCTTTAACTAGAGTCTAGTAGTCCCCTCTTATTATATAGGCTATAAGCTTACTATAGAATTAGTCTAGGACTCTTATAATCTTATATTAGTCTTTAAACTTTTTAAGAAACTCTATAAGGTTATCTCTCTTAAAGACTAAGGTACCTAGTTAACCTAGCATTAGTATCTTATAAAAGCCTATATTCTTACTTTAATTAGTTATTACTATAACTACTAAAGTAGGGGTAATTATAGACTATAGTTTTATAAAAGCTATAATTAAATTAGTAACTATAAGGGCTTTAGCTTTACTAGCTAGGGCTACTAAAGCTAAAGCTTCTTAGAGTTTTATTATACTACCTAAGTCCTTATAGCAGTAGAAGGCGTTATCCCTATTATCTAAGCTAATTAGAGGCTAAGGATCCTAGTATTCTATATATATTAGGCCTAGATTATAAGAGAGGGTAGAAGTTAAAGTACTTTCTAATAAATCTCCTAGAGAGATTAAAAAAAAGGGTTTATTTATCTTAAGTATTAGTTAGTATTAATTAGTTAAGTCTATAGTATTAAAGATCTTAATAATTATCTATTAATTAAGGTATAATAAACTAAGTTTAGTAACCTTTAAGAGAACTTATCCTAATAACTATATAGTACTTATAGTAGTAATTAAGCTAATTTAGAGTATCTATACTATTCTATAATAAAGTTTTTTACTTATCTTTAGTAAAGTCTCTAGAGTAATATAGAGTATTCCTTATAACTATATTATATTACTTTAGTTATAGGTTTTATCTTTAATTATCCTTAGTCTAGGTATCTTATTAGCTTAGATAAGGCTAACCCTTAGAAAAATATTAATTATAAGTTAGATTTATTATAGTTAGAGAACCTTAGTACTCTTAGCTAGTTTTATCCTTCTATTTTAATCTATTATTTCTTAAGTTATATTCTATATTATCTTTTCTTTTACTTTCTATTTTACTCTTTTTTTAGTCTATTTATTACTTTATTATCTTATTTATTACTATTTTTTTTACTTTTATTAACTTATATCTCTAATTAGTAGTTTTTAGGGTTTACTATATTTATATCTTCTTAGTCTTTTTATTATTTTACCTTAATTAATAGTTTTTAGAAGGGGAGACTATTAAAATTAGCTATAGGGTATATTAAGCTTTAGTAGTATAGTATATAAATAATATAACTACCCTCTACTAAAGAACTTAAGATACTATGCCTAATTAAAGGACTAAGAGTATTACTATTTCTACTTATAGGTTAGAAATAAGTAATACTCTAGCCTTAATTAAGGTAGTATAAAGACTCCTAGTCTTCTTAAGTTATTATAATTAGGGCTATAAATTAAAGATAAAAGGCTTTAGTTTAACTAGATTAGGGTTTAAAGATAGGGGTAAAACTATATATAAGAATTAGTATATCTGTCTACTAATTAGGGAGAGACGTCTTCTTATATCTCTTTTAATTAGGGCGTCTATTGTCTAGATAAATAAAAAGAAAATCCATAATCCTAGCCTTTTAGCCTACCTCTGATCTGCTATAGGCACCCTACCCCATTCTAATATTTTAATAGGTTATTAAATATATTTATTTTTAATTTATATACCTATCTTCTTCCTAGGGGTTTAACCCCTTTAAGTAAAAAAAGTATTATCTAAGTATATATATTATATAAGTTATTAACCTCTATAACTATTACTTAAATCTATTCATTTTTATATAAAAAAAGTATAGTTTTTTTATAGGTAGTAGGGTCTTTATCTATTTTTATTATAAGAATATATATAGCTTTATTAAACCTATTTATTTTATTATTATAATTATTTATAGTAAAAAGTATTAGTTTAATTATAGGGTAGTCTTCTATAGTATATAAAGCGCTTTCTTAGTCTACTACTTACTTATATTTTTAAAGCTTATTATTATTTTACTTAGGAATTTCTACTATTATCTTAGATTTAGTTATATTATTATTATAGTTTATATTACTATTTATTAGCTTTATATTTATACTTCTAAGATTTAAGTCTTCCCTTTTATTTTTATTATTATATAAAGTTATATTATTACTACTATTATTTATATTATTATTTATATTATATTTTATATTATATTTTATATTATTATTTATATTATTATTTATATTATTATTTATATTATTAATAGTAGGAGGTATAAACTAATTTTCTAAGATAACTATATCTTTAATCTTAAAGGAAGTCTTTTTTTAAAAATTATAAACTTTATATATATTATTTTAATAGTTAAGTACTATAGCTTTTATTACTTTATTATCTAACTTCTTTATCTTAAGGTTTTTATTTTTATAGTAATATATAGAACTAAAAGTAGTTATATTATTTAAGTTAGGCTTTATATTATTTCTTATTTTATAAGGGGTTTTATAGTTAAGAGCTTTATAAGGGGTTATATTATATAAATCTACTACTATTAAGGTAGCTTCTCCCTATAGATATAAAGGTAAATTTACTTATAATAGTATAGCTTTAACTTTATTAGTTATAGTCCTTATTACTTTTTTTATTATACTATTAGGTTTATAAGTATAAGGTACTTTTATATTATAGTTTATTCCTTTAATAATATAGGTATAATTTATAGTATTATTATTAAACTTATAATTACTATCTATATTAAAATCTTTTATCTTATTTTTATTTATATTATTTTTATTTATATATTCTAAAATAGTAGAGTTTACTTTTTTTACTTCTTTAGTTTTAAGTAGTTTTATAGATATTAGTCTAGATTTTCTTTCTAAGAAAATAATAAACTATTAATATTTATTATATATAGAAGGTATTATAGGTTTATAGAGATTAAAAGAGACTTTTTCTATATATTTATAATCTTTATTATAGTTATTTAAATACTTATTAACTTTAGTAGTAAAGTTTACTCTTATATAGGTATTACAGGTATAGTCTCTTTCTATTATATTATTAGTTATATTTATATTATCTTTAAGTTATATTAAGACTTTTTAACTTATATATCTTAGTCTATTATACTACTTTTTATAGATATTAATCTCTTTATTATCTTTAATCTTTTTATATTTATAAGGTTTCCTTTTTATCTTTATAGTAGTTATTTATATACTTTTTATTATTATTAAGATCCTTTTTATTTAAAATCTTTATATTTAGGTAGTATAGACTATCTTTTATTACCCCCTTATAAAGGGTTTTTTTATTAGTTATATTTATTAAAGATACTTTTATATCTTAAAAAAGGGAGGCTATCTTTAGTCTTCTTAGTCTATTCTAACTTAGAAGATTAATACCTAATTTAGGTATATAATAATAGTCCTTAAGGATATATATATTATTATTATTATTTAAAAAAGAAATAGCTATATCTCCTTATAAAGAGATTTTTTTCTTTTTTATATTACTTTAGTTAATATACTTAGTTATAGAAGTAGTTTTTATAAATAGAGATTTATTATATATTATAGTTATAGTAGTAGTAGTATTTAGGTAAAAGGAGGTATATTTATTATTCTTAGTTATATATATAAAACTTATATTATTACCTATTATAGTATTAGTTATAGGTATTATAAAGGAGGGTATAGGACTTATATCCTTAAAATCTAAGTTAATTTTACTTTCTTTCTTAATTAGAGGGTTATATATAACTATATTATTCTCTATAACTATTATATATATATTATTAGTATTAGATTTATTAGATTCTTTAGAATTTTTCTTTTCTATTATAGCTTTCTTAGCTATTAAGGCTTTTTAGGCCCTATAGAGTTTATTTTTCTTTATATTAGTCCTTTATTACCTTAGGACTTCTTCTTTATTATTATCTTTATTTTTTTACCCTTTAGGGGCTTTATTTAAATATAGGAAGTTATAGTCTTTAACTATATAGTTTTTTAACTTATAATATATATAGTAAACTCCTTTTATCTTCTTCTAAGGCTTTTTAATTCTTTTTCTAAAGGTAAAAGTATATAATACTATAGAAAAACCTTTTCTTTTTATTTTATCTATAAGATTTATAAATAATAATTCTATAGTATAGGAATTTATATTTTTTTTAAGGGCTTATATTATATTAGTTATAAAACCTTTATAACTATTATCTAGACTATTTAATACTTAAGCTATAATAACTTATTTTAGTAAAGCTATATCTTTAAAAGATAGGTTATCTATAAGCTTCTTTACCTTATTTAAGTATTCTTTTATAGATTTAAAAGAATTTAATAAAGTATTAAAGAATTCTTTATAAGTAAGATATTTATTAGTAAATCCTATAGGTTTATATAGATCTTTTAGTTTTTTTTAAACTTTAAACCCTATTTTAGAATCTTTTATAACCCTTAAAGGAGAATCCTTATAAAATAGCTTTATATAAGCTAATACTTTATTATTACTCTTCTATTAGGAAGGTATAGTTAGAGGTATATCTAAACTTAAGTTAATATCTTTACTAATAAATAAAGCCTTAAATTTAGTTACCTAAATATTATAATTAAGGCTACCTAAAAGGTAAAGTATAGTAATAAATTTCTTTATTATATTAATTTAGTTTAATATTAATTAATAGGAGGAAAAAAAGAGGTTTTAGTAGGTTTAGTTAGATTTATATTAAAAAATAGATATTTAAAGTAGTTAGGTTAATATTATATAATATATACTATATAAATTATCTATTTTTAAAATATTTATAGGTAAAAACCTCTAAAGCTTTTACTAACTAGATAGTAAACTAGTTAGTTTAGTAGTCTAGTTAACTACTATATTAATTTAATTAATTAACTATTAATTAAGAGGTTTCAGGTTTAATTTTAGCTTAAGGTAAAAAAATACATCCTTTACTAGTTAGATTTAAAATAATTTAGTAACTTATAAAGTTAATATATAAGTAAGGTTAGATATTATCTAAAGCTATAGTAATATAAAATATAATAGGGTATATAACTTACTTAGTAAGCTAATCTATTTATTCTATTAAATATAAGTTACTAAGTATAAATTATAATAAATTTAAGGTTATAATTCCTTAAAGTTCTCTTAGCTAATATAGTTTATCTCCTAGTAAGGTTATAGCTTTTACTAAAAAAAATCTCTAAGTTTTTTAGACTTTAGTAAAAAAATATATAAAGTTATAAATAACTTAAAAGAGGAGAGATAAAAAGAATATTTTCTCTACTAAAGCTAGGCTTATAACTAATAAAAATAATAGGGGGTTATTTAGAATAGTTATAAGGAAAGTAGAGAAGTTAAAATAGAGATAGATAAAAAAGGTATATATATATTAACTATTAATTAAAATCTATATATAAAAACTATTTAGATAGAAGAGATATCTCTTAGTTATATAAAAAGTCCTTTAAATATATATAACTAGTATCTAAGTGTATATTTAACCGTATATCTAAGCGCTAAGAAGTACTAATATACTTTTTATATATATATATATATATATATATATATATATAGGTATAACTATTAGTATATATATAATACTTAGAGGTATATACATTTATATATAGTAGTCTATAGTAGTTTATATTAGTATAGTTATATATAGAAGTATATACTTCTATAGCTTATTTTTTAAGATAAATCTAGAAAAAATATTTATATAATTATAAGACGTTTAGTTATAGAGTTATAAAGAGATTTATATATAAGAATTTTAGAATTTTACTTCTTTAATTCTTAGTAAAACCTATTAAGTTATTTAAAAATCCTCTATCTTAAAAAACTTTGAAAAAGAATTCTTTACTTTTTACTATCCTTTAGAATCCTATTATAATAGTAGTTTATTTTTTAGATAAAGTAAAAAGCTATTTCTATTATAAAGTTTTACTTATAGACTCTTTACTTATACTAAGTATATATACTAGGGGGGTTTATACTATAATATTTAAAGCCTCTTTATATAATAGCTTTATAAAATTAATCTTTAATACTAAAAAATAAAAAAGGCTTTAGAGTAAGTAAAAAAGAAGTATTATATAATAAATATAAAGATTAAATATCTTTATAAGTAGAAAGAAATATAGTTTAAAAAATAATATATATAGTATAATATAGTATTAATAATATTAAGGAGTTAAAGTAAGTAAAGTAAAAAGAGGTAGAGGTAAAATAGTATTAACTAAAGGAGGCTTAGCTATCTTTTATTAATTTAAATTATTCTTTTATAGATTTTATTAAGAAGTAAAATATAGTTTATCTTAGTATTTTTTGATTACTTTTAATACTAGCTAACTTTATTTTTCTAAGGTTAATTATAGTATTTAAGAGTTATAAAAGTCTTAAAGTAACTACTAAGAATATTAGAGGTTTTTAACTAGTTTTTATAAGTTATCTTTATATTTATAGTTTTTTTACTTAATAAAGTATTTTTTTAACTATTTTTAATTTAGTAATTAATAATATTTATAACTTTATATTTTAGTTTATATAGTTTAATAATAATATAGTTATTTATAATTAATTTATATAGTATTACCTTAAGTAATATAATATAAAAGACTAAGTATATATTTATTATATTTAGTTAATTAAGTTTTAAATTAATATTTAAAACTTTTCTTAGAATCTTAAAAAGTCTAAGTTTCTTATAATTTAATTTATTACTTAGTTATTTTACATTAATATTTTATTATAGTAGGTATATACTATCTTTATTTTTAAAGGTTAGTCCTTTAATTCTTAAAGTATTTATTATAATACTAGTTATTACTATTACCTTAGAGATATTAGGCTAACGCTAATATATTAGCTATAAGGTTTCTCTATAGCCTAGCTATAAATCCACTATATAGCTATAGTAAAATCTACTATTAATTTAATATAGTAGCCTATAATAGTTACTTCTTCTTTATATATAATAAACCCTATTCTTAGACCCTTTATTTATTACTAAAACCTTATTAATACTATAGTTAACTATATTATTATACCTATAATATTAACACTAATTAGTAGTTAACTTTATAGTAACTACTTACTATAATTCCTATAAATTAGTAAGGTTTTTAAAAAAGGTAAAACTATTAACCTATAATATCTTAATTAACCTTAATACTATAACTACTAAGCGCTTTATACTAAAGTTTTTTATATTATTTATAATAGGATTATTATTAATAATATAAAAAATAATAGTTAATTAAAAAGTACTTAAGAAGGACTTTTACCCTTTATAATAGACTATAAGACTACCTTAAATTTATAACTATCTTATAAAGACTTTATCCCTTAGTAAAAGGTCCCCCTATCTAACTATAGAAAATACTTTACTTTATATACTATACTATTTTATTTAATTACCTATAACTTTAATATAGAAACTATATATAAAAGGCTTAAATTAATAAGTAACCTTAAGACTATATAGAAAAGTCTCCCCTTAAGATAGCCTAACTAGTATAACCTATATAGGAGATATATAAAGATTCTATAGAGTCTACTAGTATAATAAATAAATACCCTAAGTATAGTAACTATTATGATAACCTTATAAAGAGAAGATATATTATTCCTAATTATTTACTATTTACTTAGATTACCTAGAGAATTAACCTATAACTATAAAAAAGAATTACTATTAACAATATATTAAAAGGTATTTTAACTATATAAAGAAAATAAGCTTTTAATATTATTATAATTAACTTTATTATAAATATATAATATAATAAACTTATTAAACCTCTATTATAGTATAATTTTAAGATAGATTTTTATAAATAGGAGGTTAAAGACTATAAAGACCTCTACTATACTATCTTAAAAACACTATACTAATATCTTATAAGCTAAAGAGTATAAATTTATAGTAATAGATTATTAATTAGCTAATAAATTTATATAATAGTAATAGTAAAGATCCTACCTACCTAGGATAATAAAATAATTAAGAATACTATAAAGTACTACTTAGACTTTAGAAACTATATCTAAGACTTTAACTTTATTAAAGATATTAAAAACTAATACTAGTTATTATATAATATAATAATTAAATAACTAGCTAGTAACTAAGGTAATAAAAAAAACCTACTATAACTATAAAAAACTACTTTATACTAAAAGGTAACTTTATATAATAACCTATTATTTTAACTCTTAATTTAATTAAACTAAATAACTATAGTATTTTAAGTTAAGGAAATCCTACTATATAAAAAAAATAAATAAACTATAATAACTTATAGCTAGATAGTATAAATAAATAATATACTAAACCTATAGTATTTAACTAACCTTATTAAAGTCTATAGTAAAGACCTTTTATTAAAGTACTTAGCTAGCTAATATAAAATAATTAATTTAAAAGTATTATTATTTATATAAATATATATAAAAGTTAATATTATAAGTAACTAATATAAGATAGTAATAATAGTTATACTAAGTAGTAAGGTAAAAAGGTACTACTTTAATTACTTTAATAGATAAACTAATAACTTTAATATATAAGTAATATAGTTAAAGTTATATTTTAAGGGTAATAATATCTTTAATAAGAAGACTATAAAGCTATACTAGCTAAGCTTTAAGTCTATAGCTTATAAAAACTATAGTAAAAATAAATATAAAATCCTTAATAAACTTATTAATAAGGTTACCCTATTAGTAAAAGTAATAACCTATAAAGGACTACCTAAAAATAAAGACTTTTATAATATCTTTATTACCTATTACTAAGATATACCTAAATATAAGATAATACTACTTAACCTACTTAAGATATTTAATAACCTCTATATATAACTATATAGTAATATAAGAATATCTATATTATATAAAACTTAAAAGATATACTTTTTTATAACTAGCTAAATAAATATAGATAACTAATACTAAGTTAATTATAAATATAATAAATAAAATAGTTATAGACTATCTTAGTAAAGATAAAGGTATAATTATTATAATTACCTATAATAAAAGGCTAACTCTATAGCTAAGAAGTATTTTATATACTATAAGGTTAAATACTAGTTAGTAAAATATATAAAGGAGAAATAAAGTACTTTATATATATAATATAAAGATACCCTTATAGTAAATATACTACTAAAAAAATACTAATAATTCTTACTTAAGTATAAAGGTAGTAAAATCTTCTTTATAGAGAAAACCTACTAAGGGGATAATAAAAATTACTTAATAGATAATAAGACTTTCTTTATATCTACTATATTCTTTAGTAAAGAATCTATTAATAGCTAAGAAGTATATATCTAACTTTATAATTAAGTTACTCTCTATATACTTATAAAGAAAGATATAAATAAAGACCTAACTATAAAGAATAATATAATAGATAAAGTATTTACCTTTAATAACTAATACTTAGCTAATGTCTTTTAAGGTATTATACCTAATATAAACGCTACCTATATATTAACTATAAGGTAATAGTAATATATAGTACTTTATTACTATATTAGCGTAAAATTACTAATTAATACTAAATATACTAATAAGGCTATAATCTACTTTAGTAGTAGTAATTACTTTAAATCCCTTAAAACTATAAAAGTACTTATACTAATTAGTAATTTAACTTTCTATATTATAATATTAAATATACTATTTTTTTATACTTAAAAAATATAAACTAGTATAGTATATAGTTTAATAACCTTACTAATATATTTATAAAAAGTAAAATAATAGTACTAATTATATATAAATAAGGCTATACTTAGATACTTTTAAAATAACCTAAGTATACTATTATATAGTACTATCTTATTAATAGTAAGCTATAGTAAATCTATTACTATTTTAGCTATCTATTAGTCTATTAGCTATATAAGGTATTATAATATACTAAGTATAAGATAAATATCTTAATAATTAAGGAGATTAATAAATTTTACTATAGTTACTAACTAAACTTAAGGGCTCCCAAAAGATTTAAGTTTACCCTCTATAATAACTATAACTTTAACTATAAAGTCTTTATTAATATAATATATTTAAATAATAATAAACTAGTTTTTTATATTATAGATAGTATAATTACCTTTAATACTATAAAGTTTCTTAGATTTATTTTTACTAAATATATATAGGAGGTATTATAGATATACTAAATTAATATATACCTAGGACTACTAAACTTAATAATTACTAATATAGGCCTTAACTTTTATATAGCTAAGTTTAAATATACTACCTATATATTATCTATTAAAGTAAAAGAGATACCTATTAAAACTTATAATAGTATTAGTAAAGTTAAATAATACTATAAAGTATTTTACTAAATATATAAGATTATATATAATAAAAGTAACACTAAACTAAAGGTTATACTATAAGTAGCTATTAAGGTAGTAAATAATACTACTAAACTAGATAGTTTAGTCCCTATACTCCTTATCTTTAGAGTATACCTATAGATTAGTAATAATTTACTACTATTACTATTAACTTTATAATACAATAAAATAATAAAAAAAGTAATAAATAAAGTATACTAACTTTACGCTAAGAGGTAAGTTAGTAAAGTATTAGTAATATATAATAGCCTAAATATAATAACTAATATA
Organism: Colletotrichum falcatum; assembly: GCA_019425465.1. NCBI lineage: Eukaryota > Fungi > Ascomycota > Sordariomycetes > Glomerellales > Glomerellaceae > Colletotrichum > Colletotrichum falcatum. Next base: position 37,282 of record SWKJ01000123.1, on the reverse strand, counting down.
GCTTTTTTTCTCTAGTTACTAGTTTATATATAGTAAAAAAAAATAGTAAGGGCTATTTATTTTATTTATAAATAATAATACTATATATACTATTAAATTACCCTAAGGCCCTTATAATTTTTATATTATAGTAATAGAACTATATTACTAGGGAAACTAAAATACTAGTAGTATAGTAATTAAAAATATATAAGTAGAAGACTATATTTTAGTTTACTAAATAATAAATAAAGAAAACTACTTAGCTAAGGAGATATATAAAGCTATTATTATTACTATAGAGTAACCCCTATATAAAAGGTATAGATAACTATAAAAGAACCTAGTAACTATATTTATAGTAGAGATAGTAATAACTAAATTAAATATTACTAGTACCTTTACTAGTAAAGAGGATACTAATTATATACTAGTAGTAAAGTTATATAAAAAGGGTATAATTATAATACCTAGTAAACTATTTAAATTATTTAATAAAGCTAAGATTAAAGGGTTTACTATCTAGGGTATATTTTTTATTATTAAATATAATAAAAATGAGTATAATAAGATTTATATTTTTAAGTTATAATTAGTCTATAAAGTTAAAAGTAAAAATAAGTAGCCTTATAAGAAATTATACCTTATTATCTAAGGTTATATAAATAATAGTAAAATAGTAATTCTTACCTAGTTACTAACTATTTAGTAAATAGTATAATAAATAATTTTTACTTTAGCTTTAACTTTATTATACCTTAGGTATATATTATAGCTATAAGATATTATATAGGCCTATACTTAATTAATAATACTCCTTAACTATATAATTCTTACCTATCTACTTATAAAAATTTACTACCTTTACCTATATAACTCTATAATAGTTATAAAAAGACTATAGTTATTTAGTTTAATTAGATTAGAAGTTAAAATAATAAGTTATTATATAAAGTTACCCTTTAGTATAGAGTAGTTTCCTATAGTTATAGTAGGTTTTTACTACTACCTTAGTTACTAGCTAGTTATTTAACTATTATTCTATATAATAACTAGTATTAGTTCTTAATATCTCTAATAAAGTTAGAGTCTTAGATATAGTTTTTAAAGTCTAGGTAGTATTTTATAGTATTCTTAATTATCTTATTATCCTAGGTAGGTAGGATCTCTACTATTACTATTATATAAATTTATTAGCTAATTAATAATCTATTACTATAAATTTATACTCCTTAGCTTATAAGATATTAGTATAATACTTTTAAGATAGTATAGTAGAGGTCTTTATAGTCTTTAACCTTTTATTTATAAAAGTCTATCTTAAAATTATACTATAATAGAGGGTTAATAAGTTTATTATATTATATATTTATAATAAAGTTAATTATAATAGTATTAAGAGCTTATTTTCTTTATATAATTAAGATACCCTCTAGTATATCTCTAATAATAATTTCTCCCTATAGTTATAAGTTAATTCTCTAGGTAATCTAAGTAAATAATAAATAATTAGGAATAATATATCTTCTCTCTATAGGGTTATCTTAATAGTTACTATACTTAGGGTATTTATTTATTACGCTAGTAGACTCTATAGAATCTTTATATATCTCTTATATAGGTTATACTAACTAGGCTATCTTAAGGGGAGACTTTCCTACATAGTCCTAGAGTTACTTATTAATTTAAGCCTTTTATATATAGTCTTTATATTAAAGTTATAGGTAATTAAATAAAATAGTATAGTATATAAAGTAAAGTATTTTTTATAGTTAAATAGGGGGACCTTTTACTAAGGGATAAGGTCTTTATAAGATAGTTATAAATCTAGGGTAGTTTTATAGTCTATTATAAGGGGTAAAAGTCCTTTTTAAATACCTTTTAATTAACTATTATTTTTTATATTACTAATAATAATTCTATTATAAATAATATAAAAAACTTTAATATAAAGCGCTTAGTAGTTATAGTATTAAGGTTAATTAAGATATTATAGGTTAATAGCTTTACCTTTTCTAAAAACCTTACTAATCTATAGTAATTATAGTAAGTAATTACTATAAAGTTAACTACTAATTAGTGTTAGTATTATAAGTATAATAATATAGTTAACTATAGTATTAATAGGGTCTTAGTAATAAATAAAGGGTTTAAAAATAGGGTTTATTATACGTAAAGAAGAAGTAACTATTATAGGCTACTATATTAAATTAGCGGTAGATTTTACTATAGCTATATAGTAGATTTATAGCTAGGCTATAGAGAAACCCCGCGGCTAAGATATTAACGTTAGCTTAATATCTCTAAGGTAATAGTAATAACTAGTATTATAATAATAGCCTTATTATAGAGCTTCTCTTAAAGTTTATTAAATACTTACTAAGTTATTAGTTAACTATCCTATCCTAAAACTAAATTAATCTTAGCTATTAAATATCCTATATTAATTATAGTAAGTAAACCTTTAAGTAAGAATTTTTAGTAAATTAAATTATATATTATCTCTTAATTAATCTAATAGACTATTTCTTAAGTAACCTTTTTTAGATATATAGTAAATCTATTATTCTAGGTAATAGTATAAACTATTTTATTATTAATAAGCTTTTAAAGAATAATAGGTAGTAAATAAACTAAATATTCTACTAGGTCTTTTAGTATAATTTAGTAGAACTTTAGTACTATTATAACTAAAGCTACTATTATAATTTACTTAGGTAGAACTTTAGTATTTTTATAAAGTAAAACCTGGCTTATTTTATATTTAAGCTAAGTATTATTTATGTAAATTAATAAGGAAATATTATTTTTTCTTTTAAGTATTAATACTACTTAACTAATTATATTCTATAGCTAATTAATAGTCTTTTACTATATAAAAGTAATATACTTATATAGTTAATTACTAGTATCTAAAACTTTATTAATAAAATAACTAATTACCTTAAGGGTTTAATTAGTATTAAATTACTATACCTTAAACTTCTTATATACCTTATAAATACCTATAACTTTATTTAATATATAGTTAACTTTACTAGGTAATTAACTATTATTTTAGTTAATTACTACTAGTATAGATATAGAATTACTAGTAACTAGTAGTAGAGGATTAGTTAATTATTTAGTAGTTTAAGGCTACTCTACTAGCTTTCTCTTAAGGCTTTTAATTAAGGTATTTTTTTCTTTAATTATTTATAAGTAATTCTTATTATTAGAAGTCTTAGTAAATTTACTATAACTATCTTATAGAGTTCTTAATATTTCTTTATTATTATCTAGGGAATCTATAGTTAAAGTATTAGATTTATTTTATTTATTTTCTTAATTTAACTCTTAGGGAGTCTATAGTAGATTAGATAGGGTTTAAGAGTTTTAGTATAAGTATATCTTTTTTTCTTTATAGAACTTTAGCTATAGATTCTTAAAGAATACTATATAGGCCTTATTAAGATTATTAGTATAATAGAAGGTATTAGTATTAGTAAAAATAACCTTATTAAAGAAATTTTCTTTAGGAGTTTTAACGCTAAGTTTCTTAGCTTTAATAAAAAAATAGTTAATAGTTATTAGTAATTTTTTAGTAAACTCTTTAAACTTTTTTTTAGAAGAGTAGGTCTTATTAATTAGTCTTAGTTTACCTTTATAGATAGTAATTATATAGAAATAGCCTTTAAAAGTAAAGGATAAGCTATTATAATAGCTAGTAAAATACTTAGAGAAGGGCTTTTAGAAGGTTTAATTAATAAAAGGACTTTTACTACTAAGGTTTAGGATAATATAAAATCTTATAATAAAGTATAAAAGAATAAAGGAAGAATTAATAGGGAATAACTAGTAGCTTTTATATAGATATATATAAAATTACTAGTCTATTATAAAGAATTTTTATTATTTAGTAGAGAGAATAGATTATAAAAATAATAAATAAAGAATAGTAAAAGGTAAGTTATTTTTTTATATAATAGTAGAAGATATAAAATAACTATTAGCTAAGAGTAAATAGTTATTACCTAGTAAAAGGTAAGGTACCTAGCTAATTTTACTAGTTTTATTATTACTTATATATTTACCTTAAATAATATATCTATTTAACTATAACTAGTTATTTTATATTAGCTCTTTACTAATATTTACTCTAGAATAGCTTTATTAATTTCTACTTATTATCTATAGTTTTTTTTACTATTCTACTTTAAATTTATTATTAATTTCTTCTTATTTTCTTTCTTTATTATAGAAGTTCTCTAAGAGTAAATTAATTATACTACCTTAAAAGTAGTTCTTATTCCCTTTATATCCTTTATTAATTATTTAGTAATTTATAACGTTTTTCCTTAAAGTCCTTAATTAATTTATTAGCTTCTATAGCATTTTTATCTATCTAGGTATTATAAATACTTAGGTATCCCTTCTATTTAATAAGGTACTAAGTCTTTAGTTTTTCTCTTTTATAATAAGTAATTCTCTTTTTTAAAATTCTTTTAACCTTATAATATTAATAATTATCCTACTATTCTCTTTATCTATAGTTATTTACTTTTATTAGTAACGCTAAGGCTAGTATCTATTTATATAGATTAGATTATAAGTCTTTTACTAGGATAAGGTAAGCTACTAAAATTACTAAATATATATTTATTATTAGTAAAATCTTTAATTTATAGGCTAATTTTCTAACTTTCTCTAGGATTTTAATTAGTTTAATATATAGAGGAGATACTTTTATTAATAGATTTCTTAGTAATTTATATACTTACCTTAGTTAAAGATAAATATAATTACCTAGTATAAAGGAAATATACTAATGTTTTTAGTTAAATACTTCTTTTATATATATTTAGGTAGCTATAATTAAAAATTTTACTTCCTCCTAGGGTAATTCTTAGTTTATTTTAGTATTTATATTACTAATTAAGTCTAAAGGCTTATTAGTTTTAAATCTATATAGTAATTTATTTAAAGTATATTTAATAATAGTTATATATATATTATTAAGGTTATTTTAGATACTTATAATAGTATTTATTTATTATTTATTTAGAAAAGTATATATAAATACTTAGATAGCTATTTTAACTATTTAATATTTTTATTCTAATAATTTATTAGTCTATAGATAATATATTATAAAGAATTTTAGGGTAGTATTTATTTTTTCCTATAGGGTTTTCTAAAATTAAGAGAGAAATTTTAAATCTTAGTCTAAAATAATATTTCTAGGTATACCTTAATTATAAATTTAAAAGAATTTTAGTAAAGTTTAAGCCTATTATTTAGGAGTATAAGTAGTATACCTTAAAATTAAAATTATTAATTTAAAAAATTTATTAAATACTATTAAGAGACAGTTAAAAATTAAGAAGTTTAGTAATTACTATAGTATTATTTTTAAAGAGACTAAAGGAAGTCTTATAAGAAGGTTTATTATAATTATATAAAAAGAAATTAAAGGCGTTAAAATTAGTTATAATATTCTAATAAGTTTAGTTTATTTTTTACTTAATAGTTTATAAATTAAATAATATTTACTATAATTCTATATTTTCTTTATTAAATTATAAATAATAAATTTATCTTATAAGTTATATTAAACCTTTTTATCCCTAATATAGTAATTCTTATTATATACTACTATAATAAATTACATAGTAATTTACTAAGGAAGATATAGCTTTTATTTTCCTAAATACTTAATAAAATATAGTAATTTATAGTTTAATTTAAATAGTAAATTAAAACTATCCTTACTTTATATTTAAAGTTATTTCTATATTTTTTAGAGTTTTAAATCTTTATAGTAACCTTTTTTAATTTAATAGTAAAGTTTTATATTAATTTAGTTTTTTATAGAGCTATATATAAGATTATCTTCCTATATTTTATCTAACTCTCCTATGTCTTATAGATCTAAGCTAGTACTATTAAGTAATCTTAATAATATATTAGCTACTATATTTAATATTCTAGGAATATAAAGGTAAAATAGCTTAAATTATAATAAATATTTAGCTATAAGGACTAAGTAAAGATTTACTCTTTATTAGTTAGTAGTAAATAGGGTTATTTATTATATTACTCTATAAGTAAAAGTATAGTTAGTAAAACTTATAGTTAAATTTACCTAGGCTAATAATATAATTATTTATATTTTTTAAATTACTTATACTAGATAGGCTACTTTAAGTTTAGTTACTTAGTATTTTTATTTTACTAAACTTAAAGCCTTACTTAGGTATATTACTATTTAAATAGCTATCCTATGTATTAGTTTACCTAGTTTCTACTAAGTATTTTCCTTTAATTAAAATAAAATTACTTTAAATTTATAATTATAAGAGGTATCTAATTAGATAAAGAGTATTTAATTTAGATTATAATAAAAAAAGTAGTATTATTACTAAGAGTATCTTTAATATCCTAAAAGCTTTTAAGTTACTTTAGTATAGGTATAATAATAGTATTTTAATAGTAATTCTTTCTCTTTTAGCCTTTTATAATTCTATTTTTTTAGGCTTTAGTTAATAATTTAGTTTTTAGTAATTATAAAGGTAGATTTGTTACTATATAATAGAGAATTAGGTATTATAAATACCTAGTTAATTTTATCTATTTCTCTAATATAGTAAGATTCTTTAAGAATTCTACCTATTAAAGGGCTTAAGTATAATTTTTAGTATTACTAAGGCCTAAAGTATTTACTTAAAATCCTAGTAATTAAATAGATAGAAATCTAATAAATAATTTCTCTAGTACTAAAGCTAGATTTCTTTTTTAAAATAATTTAAAAATAATATAAAGATAATAGTTATATTCTTTTATAGAGTCTAAAGTAATAACTAGGTTATCTATAAAGGCCTAAGTAAAATAATTATAGGGTTAAAGTAGATTATTTATAAATTACTATATATAAGTAGGTAAATTTTTAAAATCTATAAGTATAACTATAGATTTTTTTTAGCCTTAGTAACTAATAATAGTAAAATACTTTTAATATTTATTAATCACTAAAAATTAGTAGAAAAAGGATTAAGTATATAAGATAGAAATAAATTTCTTTCTTTTAACTTTATAAATAACTTTACTTTATAATAGTATTAGGTAGGTATCTAGTATTATAGCTTAGTTAAGTACTTATAAATCTACTACTATTTATACTTTTTATTTACTATTTACTATTCTTTAGACTATAAAATATAGTACTTTAAATAGTATTAGTTTAGTTACTCTAAGAAGTTACTATTTAGCTCTTATATTATCTATCTTTTTATTCAAGAATTCTTAGTCTTTAATTTCTACTAGATATACTTATTAAGCTAGATAATATTTATAGTAATTCTCTACTAAAAGGATAGTTATTTTCTCTTCCTTAGAGACTTTTATTAGACCCTTATATTTTTATAAGTCTAGAAAGTCTTAAATTAACTATTTTATTTAGTTAATAAATTTATTATTAAGGTTATAAATTAATACTCCTTTAGTTAAAAGTATTATTATATTAGTTTTATTTAGTTTAATACCTACCTTTTAGTCCCTTATAAGTTTTTCTCTAATAATTTCCCTATAGTCTAGAGATATATCCTTGTTATCCTTATTATAGTTTAGTATTAAATAGACTAATAGATTATTTTTAATTAAAAAAGTTAAATTATATTAAAATAATAAGATATTACCTAGCTATTTACCTTAATAAATTTTAAGTAGTTTAAATAAGTAATTATTAATTATAATTAATAGTAAATTACTTATTACTATATTAATATTACTCTCTTTTATAAGCTAAAAGAGAAGTAAATCTATTTTAAATTAGAAGTATAATTAATTAGTATAATTACCTTACTTATTAGTAGGAGAGTAATATTAACTACGCTTTTAGCTATATAAATCCTTAGGGATTATTTTAAGTAGATTTTTATAAGGACTTTTAAATTATTATAGGAACTAATTTAAATTATACCCTCTAAGTTAAAAATATCTACTTTATTAAGTATATTAAATTCTTATTTAATAAGTAATCCTATAGAAAGGCTTTTTATAATATAACCTTAAAGGTATAGTACTATATTATAGGGTTTTCTATTAATTATTTTTTAATTAGTAACCTAAAATTTTATCTATCCTATAGTTTTTATATTTCTAATACCTTATAAGTATATTATTTTAGTAGTATTTAATTTATAATTAGGAATTTAGTTAAGAATTTTATATATAATTATAACTCTTTTTAAACTAGTATTAATATAAGCTTCCTAGGTTTTTTTACTAGGATTTACACTAAGACTAATAAGTATTCTTATATATATAAAATTATAGGGTATATATCTATTTAGAGGTATTTACTATAGAAGGCTCTCTAAGAGTAGTTATTATTAAGAATTTTTAAATTTTTTCTAGTATAAAAAGGCGTAATTTATTTATATTTTATAATTTTTATCCTATAATTAGAAGTAATTTAGGTAAGATAAAGAGATAAAGTATTAATTAGAATATTTTAATTTCTCTTAGTGTTCCTCGCTTAGGGTAGGGTTAAAGATAAAATTAATAGACTTATAAAAGTCTATATTAAATAAACTAAAAGAATAGGAGGATTCTAATAATTCTTAGTTAGATATTAGTTAATAGATTTCTAATAAAATATATCCTTTATTCTATAATCTTAATACCTCCTTAGTATTAAAATTTCTATCTTCTAATAGTAATTCTATTACTTCCTTTATAGTATTAGTAGTATCCTTAAGAATAAAATAGTAAATTAACTATAAAAATCTAGTATTCTATATAGTTTTTAGGACTTATTTATTAAATCCCTTTTAAAAATAAGGTGGCTTATTTATTTTATCTTTAATAGTTAGTTCTTTAGCGTTATTAGAAGTATTTACCTTTTAGTAGAATAATTAATAATATTATAGAGATTATTTTTTCTTAATCTATTATAGTAGTAATTTAAGATTTATTTACTATAAATTATAAGTATTAGATTTCTTTTTTTTTAGTGTTTTCTTTTTAAGAAATATTTTCTATATACTAAATTAAACTTTTCTTCTTTGTCTTTCTTAGAAAGTTATTAGTTTAGTTAACTATTCTTCTTAATTAAATATACTATTAGGTTAAGGTAATCCTATAATTAAATTAGGATTTATTTTATTATATATAAGTAAAAGGTAGTAGTTTTCTAGTCTTTTAGCTATATAAGCTAATTATTTAACTTTTATAGTAAAATAATAAATATTAACTCTATCTATAATATCCTCTAGTGTATATTTTAATTAATAAAGTCTTTACTTAGCTACTTTTTATAGTAATTTAAAGTAGTATATTAGTAATTTTCTTATAATTTAAGTCCTTAGTTAGGATTATAGAGTTTTTTTTAATCTTACTAATCTAGATCTCCTAAGTACTACTTATTAGTAGCCCCTAGTAAATAAAGATAAAGATTTAATAATATAGCTATTATATATTTATAAGATATTTTAGTATATTATTTAAAAAAGTTAATAAATTAGTAAATATTATACTAAATAGTTTTAGTTCCTTTAAGCTTACTATCCTTATATCTTTCCTAAGTAAATAGTAGATTAAAAAGTTTAATATATTCTACTTTAAAGTTAAAAGATATTAGTATTTTATAGTAAATTAGTAGATCTTTTTTTTAAAAAAACTTAGATTATTATCTAGAGGTTTAATAAATTCTTAGCTTCTTAAATATAATTTTCTTCTAAGGGCTATTTATTATCCTCCTTATTTACTTTCTTAGGGAGTATATATAAACTTTTCTCTTTCTTATTAATTATATTTATTTTTTACTTAATAAATAAATTTCTCTTCTAAAATATCTTACTATAGGTTAATTATAATTTTTCTAGAGAGCTATATATTTTTTTATTAATTAGGTAATCTCTTTTTTAACTTTTCTACTATAATTTTATTAGTATTTTATAGTTTATTAACTACTTATTTTCCTTTTAAATAAGGGGTTAAAGCTTTATATTTAATAAACTCTATCTTAGAAGGTAGGGGTATTAAAGTTAATAAAGGCTATTATTCCCCTATATTATATAACTCCTCTTAGTATTCTAGTTTATAATATTAACTAGATAAAGGTAATTTACTAATAGTTTCTATAGTACTTTATATAGGATTTACTATCTTAAGTTAAAGATATAGCTTTAATTACTTAAGATAAATACTTTCCTTAGTTTTTTACTAATTTTTTACTACTTCTTAGAAGCGTTTTTTATAAGTAGTCTAAGTTAATAGTATATTCTTTAATACTTTTAGAGAAAATTTATATTTTATATATAATAAATAATACGTTAATACTAATAAAGCTTTTACTTTTAGTAGAATTATTAGTTTAAGTATTTCTTAGTTATATAATTAAGTAAGAGTAATTTTTACTACTATAAATAGGTTTAAAGAAAATAGAAGTTAAGAAGTAAACTACTTAGGTATTTAAGTTAATTTTATAAATAAATAAAAGGTATCTTATAAATTACTTAGTAATTTACTAAGTAAAAGATTTAAGAAGAAGTTTAAACTTAGGTTTTTTTAAATCTTCCTATTTAACTAATACTTATTATAAAGACTTAAATATAAAATTCTAAACCTCTATAATAAATACTAACGCTAAAGAAGTCTAAATATAAAGTCTAACTTAGTCTCCTTTATAATCTAAAAAGAAATAACCTTCTTAGCTAGAAAAAGTAATTATACTACTATTTATTATACTTTAGTATAGAAAATAAAATATAGAATTTAATAATTCCTCTCCCTAACACTAGCTACTAATCTATAGTTAAATAGAGAGGAATCTTTTATAAATCTACTAGGAATTAGCTAAACTATCTACTAGGAATTCCCTAAGTATTTACTAGGAATTCTCTAGGAATATACTACTAATCTATATAATATTTTATATATATTAGTATAGATATTTACTAGATATTCTATAGCTATTTCCTATATAGTGTCTATTTATTATATAATATAAATACTAATTATAAACGTTAAAGAATAAAATTAATAAAAGAATAATACCTAAAGGCTAGTTAAAAATTTTATTTATACCTATAGGCTATTTTAAAAATATATATTTAGCCTATAGGCCCTTACTTCTATAGGGAGCCTAAGAATTAAAGTTTATTTAATATACTTTAACCTCTTAGAAGTACTATATACTAGTTTATTAAGATATAAAATATAGGTAGTAGCTCTAGGCTAGCTAACCTACTAAAGAAGCTTTTAATTAAGGACTAAAGTTTAGCTATCTTAGCTTTATTTATAATAATAATAGCTATACTAGAGGCTAAGATACCTCCTAATAGACCTATAATAGGGTAATTTAGTATAAGGTTACTTACTTAACTTAAAGGTTATAGTAATATAAAGCCTCTTTTACCTACTTTAGTATACTTTTATATTAAGACTTAAGGGTTTTCTAGGTAAAAAGTCCCTTTAAAGTTAAAATAGCTTTATAATATACTAGTTACTTAGTTAAGGTACTATATAAAGGTTAATAATAAAGGAATAAGAAGTTTAAAGCTAACTTATACTTTAAGATATATTATCTTATTTTACTACTAGGAACTCCTTAGCTAAGTAATAAAGCTTAGTTCCTTTATAAATAATAAAGTATTAGGCTTTACTAATAGTATACTACTTATACTTAAGGGATTAGCCTCCTATAAGTATATACTACTTAGAAAAACTACTACTCTTAACGCTAAGTATATAATAAAGATACTTAAAGTTATTTTTCTAGGTAGGCTTAGGGGTTCTAGTGTAACCCTTTCCTTTTTTCTTTTTTTCTTTCTCTTTATCCTCCTCCCCCTCCTCCCCCTCTTACTTTATAATAAAGGTATTTAGCTTTAAAACCTAGGTTTATAATAAAGGTTAACTAAAAGACTAAGGGATAAATAAACCTATAAGGGAGCCCTTAAAGAAACTATTAATAGTTAACCTTATTTAGGCTTAGGCGCTAGGGGAGAGGGGAGGTATATTATTTTTTTTATCCTTATTTATAGGTTCTCCCTTAGTACTAATAGTTAGGCTAATAGGGGGTAGTAGCTATAAACTACTAGTACTATCTAAAGACCTACTATTATTATTATTATTATTATTATTATTTTACTAAGGATAGTTAGTATTATTTAAAAAAATAAAATAAAATAAAAAGTAATATATATATTACTACTACTAAGACTACTACTACTTTTACTATTATTACTACTACTATTACCTATAGTATTTAAGGTACTACTACTTACTCTATTATTTACTATAAGGTAGATATATTTTACTAGTTAAGCTATATACACTATAGTAGTATAAGTATACTTTATATCTTTAGAGAGTTAAGGTATCTATATATTAAATATTAGTATTATAAAGTTACCTTAAAAAGGGTATTTATAAAAGATATATATATATAAAAAATAAAGAGAAAAATAAGGGTATATTAATATATAATTATAGTTATTAATAATAAAAAGAAAAAAGAAAAAGAATTTATTTTATAAGGTAGAATATTAGACTAGCTAAAGTTAATAAAGAAAGAAATAGAAACTTATAAGTTATTAGGCTAATTAAAGCCCTTAATTTTAGCTAGCTAATTATTAATTAAATCTTAACCTTTAAGGCCTCTATTCTCTCTAACTTAGTAGCTAAAGATAGGGTTATATAATACTATTTCTTTTATATTAATAGATCTAGGCTAAATAGATATAGCCCTATTTATACCTTTTAGGTAATTTCTTTTATATATAGCTATCTTAGGTGTTAAACACTTTAAAACTATTAATTACGCCTAGGGGGGTATATTATAATACCTTTATAGTATTAGGTAGCCTTACTAACTTTTATAGGTGCTACAATATCTAATAGTTTAGCCCCACACAGTAGTCCCTATATATAGAGTATATATATCTATATATTAGGTTTACCCTTTATATATAAAGAAAGATAAGCTATTTTCTTATATCTATTCTTACCTAAAGGTTAACCTTATAATATATACTTAATAAATACTTTAATACTAGTAATAATTATACTTTATACTATATAGATTAAACTATAATAATATTTATATAAGTTAAAAGGGAAAATCTAAAGAAGAATAATATAGAGATCCTAGATCTTCTCTTAGATAAGCTACCTATTATATAATAAGTATTAGGATTTAACTTTTAAGGGGAAATTATACTTTATATATAACTTATTTATATATACTAAGGAGTCTAGGAACTAGAAATAGTACTAAGTAACTTAAAAGTATACTATATATATAAGGAATTCTTCTTTAACCTAAGGGTATCTATATAAATAGCCCTAGATAGGAAATAGATATTTTATAAAATCCTCTATATTAATAGGTAGTATATATCTAATTATAGGGATAATTAGAGACCCTTATATAAAGGAGGAATAAGCTTCTAAAAGCCTTAATTTAATAGAGAGAGTAATAGATAACTATTTTAGTAGAAAATATATTATATAAATACCTTTAAAAAATATTTTATATATAAGAAAGAAAGCTATTAGTTAACTAACTATTTAGATAAAGAGTAAAATTAAGTAAAAAAGTAGTATATTTAAGCTTATAAAACCCTAGGCTAAGACCTAGGAGATTTTATATTATATATTATAAATATTAAAAAAGAAAACCTTATAAAAGAAAATAAAGAAGCCTTATATAATAAAGGTAAACTACTAAGTAATAAAAGAATATTATTTTACCTTATAGTATTAGTATTCTTTTATTATATAATAGGAGAGGATATCTTCTTAGTATTAAAAACTATAGAAGTAAGCTAATTTATACTCTAGAATTTATATATAATACTATACTAAAGAGAACTATAGGATATAGGAGTAGCTAAGTTCTTAATAGTAGGAAAACCCTAGGTGCTAGTATACCTAAGGGAAAACCTTTATATAAGAATAGATTAAAGACTAAGATTAGCTAATATATAATTTAAAGCTAGTATATCTATTATATTTATTAGGATAATAGAGATAAAAAATTAACTTAGTAAAGTTATATACTATATCTTAGATACTTTAATACTATTTTTATTTTTATTATATAATACTAATTAACTAAGAGTATACTTTAATAATATAAATAATATAATTATATAAAAAGATAAAATCTAAATCTTAGTTATCTAAAAATAGGGATATTTATTCTTTAATTTTAGTTATATAGAGTTAAGTATATTCTTTATAAAGAAATAACTTAGAAGGCTTTATAGACGTTTTAGATACCCTTATATAGATTATTTATACTAACTCCTAAAAGTATAAGATATAATAATATAGATATTTCTATTCTAAAGAAGATTTAGAAGTTTTATTATTACTATTAATTATATAACTTAGCCCTAAGGAGATTTAAATTTTCCCTAAAAGATAAAAGCTACTTTAATTATAAGATTATAGTAGACGTTATATAATTAAGGGATAAGAATACCTTATATATTATTAATATAGAAACTAGCTTCTAAAGAGTAATATTCTTAAAGTTACTATCTATATAAGATACCTAGAATACCTTAATAAGATATTAGATTAATATATATATAGGTTTACTAAACTATATTATATATAACCTAGGGACTAACTTTATATTAGAGGAGTTTAGAAATAATACTAAGATTATAGGTATATTATATAAAGAAATACTAATAGAAGTTTACTAAGTAGTTAGTAAAATTAAAAGGGTATATATACCCCTCTAATATATATATAATATCCTCTATAAGGAATTAAGGTATTATATAAATAAAGAAATAATCCTCTAGATAGTAATTAAAGCCTTAAATAATATAGCTAGACTATATAGTATTATACTAACCCTATTTATCTTTAGAACTTACCTAAGGATTAATAAGGATTTACTATTATTATATAATATTATATAATATATATAGGCTATCTAAAAGGCTATAAAAATACTATAAGGTATCTAAGTAGAGTTAAAATTAATTATATAATAAATATAAAGACTAGCCTAAACCTCTAATAGGTTTTATCTTTACCTATAGGGAGTAAAGTCCTTATATAGAGGGAGAATAAGGATAAATAGGACTATATAAGATAAATAGTATTAAAGGCTATACTATTACTATATAAATAGTTAATAGTCTAATATAGTTTTATATAATATATATTAAACCTTATTTCTAAGAAAAAAAACTTAAAGAGTAGGATTCTAAAGTTATATAACTAACCTAAGAATAACTAAGGAGAAGGGAAAGACTAAGAAAAGGGATAAGAACTACTATATAAAGGTTAAATAAGATAGTTATAGTATACCTTCCTAAAAGAAAAAACTACTATAAACTAGCTTTAAAGCTATAATAAAATAATATTATTATAACTCCTAGATTACTATATAAAGAATTAGATAGGCTAGAGATTAAGAATCTTATTAGCTAAGGTATATTTAAAGTTATATAATATAAGGAGTTAAAATATAGTTACCTATAAATCTACTTTATATATATAGTATAGGAGTTAAAAGAGTTACTAAATAAGGTATATAAGAAATCTAGACTTATAGTATAAGGCTATAAAGACTAAGAAAAAAATTCCTTCTTATATAAGTACCTATAACCTAAAGAATAAGCTAGAGGCTTTTAATCTATATTAAACCTACTCTTATATAAGATTTTAAATACTAATATAAACTAAGGGATATTACCTAAGTATATACTTAGTTAACTAATTACCTAATAAGGATAATTATTATATAACTCCTAAAGAAACTTTAAGAGAAATATCTAGAGGGTAAACTTTTATATATTCTATAACCCCTATATAGACTAGTAGAATTAAGACTTTACTAGTATAAAATATACTTAGAATATTATAAGGTAGACTTAGGAATACTAAAGTCTATATATAACCTCTACCTCCTATATACTAACACTAATAAGGATATATTCTATATAATAGCTATATAAATAAATAATATATTAATATTTATAATACTAATATTCTCTAAGAAAAAAAAGAAGAATTAAAAAAAGGCCTTTATATAAAGCTAAAGACTATCCTCTCCCTAACTTAAGAAATTAACTTTAATAGTAGAAAGATTTATATAAATAGTAATAGTATTTAGTTTATATAAAAAAGCTAGATTAGTTAACTTAAACTTATTAATTTAGATATATATAATACTAAATAATAATTTATTTTATAAAAAGCTAGAGTAGTATATATAGTATTAATCTACTAACTAAAAGTATTATATAATATTACTATAGTAGCTTAAACTATAAACTTAGGATAAGAAGATATTAATATATTAAATATATAAATCTAATAGTAGATTAACTATTTAGAAAAAGGACTATACTATATACCTTTAGACCTCTAATATATAAAAATATATATCTTTATAGATAGGTTATTTATAAATAATATAGACCTATCTTTATAACTTAGTTTTATTATTATACTTACTAAAGAGATAGCTTATATAATAATAAACTTTAAAATTAAGGGAATATTATCTACTAAAGCTTAATAAAATATAAGAGAGTTATATAAAGTATACTAGTAAGTAAGCTATATAGAATAACTATAGGTTTTAATAGTAGGATTTCTCTAAGTATAACCCTTAATAGGATACTTTATATACTTTAATAACTAAATATTCTAGTAGTTATATATTTAAATTTAAGATCTCTCTATAAATATCTTATATAACTAAGAATAACTAATAAAAAAAGACTTATAATTAATATTATAAGTCTATAGGAGTTATATAAGAAAAAAAAGATATTAGAGGTAAGATAGATTAATAAGAAAGATAACTTAGTTAATATACTTATAAAGAAAATACTAAACTTAGTATTAAAGTACCTAGTATTATATAATACTCTAAAGATATATATAGAAGTATATATTAAAAGAGTAAAAAAAAGATTAATTAATAGTTAGAGGCTTATTTTCTAGGCTTACCCCTATATAATAGACTAAGACTACTTAATCCCTAAAAATAATAAAAAGGTATTATATAATAAAACTAAAGCTATAAAAATAAGTAAACCTATATATAACTATATTTAAGAAACCTAGCTAACTATTTATATATCCCTAGAATATATTAGTATACTATAATTATATAAAACTAAAGGAAATTAGATCTCCTTAATAGTACCCTTAATTAACTAAGGGTTATAAGAAGAACTAAAGAAGAAACTAAAAGCTTTAATATTCTTTCTAAGATAACTACTAAGTATATAAGAATTATAACCCTTAGAAACTAAAGGTTTCTAATATTTAAATAAACTATTATTATCTAAATTAAAACTATTATTACTACTAAAGAAAATATTATCTCTAGTACTAGTATAGTTATAGTAAGCACTATATAACTACTAAATATACTTAGTATAAGTATTATTTTAATATCTATAGAGGTAATAATACTTAGTAAATTAAGGAGTAATATTATTATTAGTATACTTAGTAGTATATATATAAATATAATAACTATATAACTAAATAAGTATTATATAAAAGTAACCTTTATAATAAAGGAGCTTAGTAATAAAGACTAAAACTATTTTATTAGCTAAAAGATAAATTTAAATATTATATAAAGAAAGATTAATAATATAATATTTATTATCCTAAGAATAGAGTTAGTATATAAACTAAGAAATAAAAAGAGATATATATATATTAATAGTAAGGAATAATAAGAAGTTTTAATTAAATATAAAGCTCGTAGGGATATTAAGGAAGTATATATTACCCTCTCTATTTATAATACTAATATTACTTAGAGGGTAGTATTCTATCTAGCTAAAATAAGAGACATTATAAAGATTATATAAACTACTAAACTAGGAATATTAGTAAAAAAAGAAAGAAAAGTAAGGGTAGATATATATAAATCTAAGCTAAGAAAAATTAAGTTAGGAAGTAAAAAGAAAATAACCTTAAAGAAAACCTCTATTATATAGAGGAAGTAAAAAAGTAAAAAGATAATTTATACTATATTATATAAAGGTTTAAGTTAAAAAATTAAGTATAAAGAAAAAAAAAAGAGAAAAAGAGAAAAAAAAATAAACCCTTAGATAGAAAGAAAAAGTCTATTATATAGCTACCTAGCTAGGTAAAAAGTAAAGTTAAAAGAGGGAAAAAGCTTATATATATATATAACCTCTATAAGTATATCTACTAAACGTTAATAATTACTATAAAGAAGGAAGAAACTATATAATAATAAAAATAAATAGAAGGGGATATATTAGAGTTTAATTTTACTAATATTAGTAAGCTAAAGGATATTAGATTATATAAACTAATAATATAATTACTAAGGAGTATATAAAGCTATTCTAAAAATAATTAAAGTTACTTAATTAGGTAATATAAGGGATTATATAGTTATAAAAGAGAAGTTATAAGTATTAGAATATTAATATTATATAACTATATAATACTAACTTTAGAATTATAGTTAATATATAAAAGGTTATAAAATAGATATCTAGACCTTAGTTATAGGTAAGGGCTTAAACACTAGTTAAACCTAACTATAATTTAGGTACTAGAATAGAAGGGTATATCTATTTATATAACCTATAATCCTATAGTTAGGAAAGATAGTTATAAGTAATATATTATACCTTACCCTATACTTTATTTACCCTAGTTATAATTATACCTAGACTCTTATAAATAAGAGAGAGTCTATTTAATAAAAAACCTATTTATAATTACTAGGCTACTTTATATAAGGCTTTCCCTTATAGTTAGAAGTTATAATAACCCTTATATATAATAATATTCCTATTAAGAAGCTAGTTTTATTAAAATTATAGATATTATAATCCTATATCCTATACTTTATAATTATATTTTTTATAAGTATAAACTAGACTTATATAATTTTAGAATCCTAACCTAAGGCTTTCTAATAGTTAATTTAATATTAAAATTATATTTTTAATTTAGGGATATATTATATAAAGTTCTCTACCTATTAGGGTTCTATATATATTATATTATATATATTTAAGAGTTAGTTAGCTATTTCTTATATATTTTCTTATTATAGAGGGAATACTTAATTAATTAAGTTAATAACTTATTTAAAAATTACCTCCTCTTTTATTATAGTTATCTTTATTAAATTTAGTTATTTTTTAGCTTATATAATATATTTAGTGTATTAGTTTTAGATTATTATTTAAGAGACCTTAAAGGTATAAGTAGCTCTTTATATAGATCTTTTTAGGTCTTTTTTAATAGCCTAGAGGGTAAGGATAATATAACTTTTAATTAAGGTAAATTATATATATATATAAAGGAAGGTTAGTATAAAGGTTAAAGAGGTAGAAAGTAAAAAAAGTAGCCTACTTACTATATTAGCCTACTTACTATATAAGTATATTATATCTATATACTACTTATAATATCTTTTATAATAGTAAAGCTAACCTAAAGAGGTAAAAGATTATTTACTTTTTATTATTTATAAATATAAAGCTCTTTTAATAAGGTATTCTTTATTATAACTAGCTAGTTATTCTTTATAGCTTTAATATTAGTTATTAAGTTATTTAGTTTTATTAGCTTATTACTATTAGTCTTTTTCTCTATAGGGAGAGTATTATTATAGTTAAATATCTAATAGTAGGGTTTTTACTAAAAGTATAGCTAGGGTCTAATACTTAGTTAATAGTAAACTAGTATATATATTAGGGGATTACTTAGTAATTAGTTAAATAGTTAAAGGTTATTTAAATAGCTTATATAACTAGATTATTAAATAAACTCTAAGGTAGATATCTAAAAGGTATTATAAGAAGTATTATAAGTTAATTACTAAAGAGCTATAAAAGTCTATCTTAGAGTATATCTTAGTCTATTCTATATATAAGTCTAGTTATACTACCTTTACTTAGATATATTAAATATATTATATATCCTACTTATCTATAAATATATTAGATATATTAACTATTTACCCTATCTACCCTTATTAAGTTTTTTATTTTATTATTATATAACTTATACTATAGTTTTTTTATTTTAGGGGAGTTATCTTTCTGCGTTATCCTATTAGTCTTCCTATTCCCTATAAGATACTATACTACCTACGCTTTTAGGCCTCTAGTGGGGCTAGCGTTACCTATAACTTATTAGGTTATAATAAGTATCTTAAATATAAAGGGCTTATTAATAATTAACTATTTACTTATTATTTTACTTTTTAAGATATTTAATAAAAGAAGGGTCCCTTAAGTATTATAAAAGTTCTTTATATTTATCTAGATTAATAAAGTACTAGATATTTTAAGTAGTTACTAAAAAGTAAAATACTATAAACTATAAAAGCTATTCTTTATATATAGTAATTACTTTTTATAGTTTTTAGTTAGTTAGTAGACTAATTAATATATTTAAAAATATAATAATAGAGGTAAGCTTAAGTAGTAGCCTTATAAGATAGTTTTTAGTATATAGTAAGTTATTATAACTTAAAATATAAGTATATAAAAAAAAAGTAATTTTTAGAAAGGATTTTCTATATAAAACCCTTTTTTATAATAGAGGAGATTATAATACTTATAATAAAATTAAACCTAAGCTTATAACTATTATAAAGGGGATCTTATATAGGGGGTAATTTATTATGTTAAAAGTAGCTTAATTCTCTCCTAAAGGTTCTAAAGTAAGGCGTTTCTAAATATAACTTTATACCTTAATTTAAATATAACCTTATTCTAGAAAGTAGTATTATATAGTAATATCTAGGTTACTTTATAAGTATTCTTTATAATAGAAATATATAATATAATTAATAAAATACCTTTTTAACTTAGTAGTTAATAAATAAGCTAGAATTCTATATAGTTTTAAACTTAGATATATCCCTTAAGCTAATAAAAGAAATAATAACCTTTACTAAAGAAAAACTATACTAAATTATTACTATAAAGATAGAATATAGGGAGTTTATAAACTACTATAATTATTTTAATTACTAAGATACTAAATAATACTACTTATATAGTAGTAAAAAAACTCTTAGGTATCCTTTATATTATTAAAAAGCTAGAACCTTAAAACGTTTACCCTAGTTTAAATAAAAAAACTATATCCTAAGTAAACTATCTTTAGGTTTTAGTTTATTTATTTAATACCTAAGGTATAATAACTTTTTAAGAAGATATACTTAGGGGTATAATATATTCCTATAGTATTACCTTACTACTATATAGTAGTAATAGTTTTCTATAAGTAGCTAAGGCTTTCTCTAGATATATAAGTAACTTTTTTACTAAATACTAACCTATAGCTATTATAAGCTAATATAAGTATTTATTAAGTACTAAGATAGTAAGCTATAAAAGATAAGACTTTATAATAGATATTATAATTTAATACTACTTAAAAGAAGTACCCCCCTACTATAGAAATAATAAAATAATAGTATTTAATATATATTACCTATAGCTATATACTAGTTACCTACCTACTAGTACTTCTACTATTTTACCCTCTATCTTTACTTACTACTATCTCTGTTTCTCTTTTTCTCTCCCCTCTACTTAGACCTTAGTAGAGTAGCTATTAAAAATAAAGGTTAATACTTTTAACTCTTATACTTCTTTACCTTATATTTCCTCTATTATAGAGATTTATATAAAAAAGATATATATATATAATCTACTTAATTAGTAAATTAATATATATATTAATTATATAAGTTAGATTCTTATATAATATAAGACTATCTAGAAGATTCTAAGAGAAGTAAAATTAACTTTCTTTCTTTTTTTTTAACTATCTAGGTTAATTTTTTACTTTTTACTTTAAGTTAAGGTTATTATCTTATATAATAAGGCTTATATAACTAAGGGTTAATTTCTAAGTAGCTTATATAAGTATAAAACATTTTAGTAAGGTAGTTATATATATATAAAGATAGATATTTTATATTCTTTATCTCTCTTTAAGTAAGTAACTTCTATAGAAATAATTAAACTACTATACTCTCTTTTACCCTCTTATCTTAAGTAACTATTCCTCTTCTATACTTAACTCTACCCTTAATATATCTTATATTCTTTCTTCTATAAGATATAATGTCTTATAGAGTATTCTTATATCTCTATAAGATAACCTATTTTACTAATAGTAACCCCTATAAATGGATAAATATAGATATACTATTTACACTACATAATAATATATATAGAACCCTAATACTACTATAGTAAAGGGGAATTAACTAGAATAATAACACTAAAGAGCCCTTAGGTATTAATAGTAGGAAAAACCCCTAAGTTTAAATCCCTAGATATAGTAAAGTATAGGATAAGGTGTCACAAAGGATGCTTACAAAGCGACCTTAATATTGCCGCATGACACCGCTTTCCGGAACGAGGTCGCGTTTAAATCGAGGCACAAAGTAGTATTTAGAAACGCCTCGCTTTAGAACCTTTAGGAGAGAATTAAGCTACTTTTAACCTAATGAATTGCCCCCTACGCGAGATCCCCTTCGTGATAGTTATGAGCCTAGTTTGCTCTCACTATGCTAGAACGGTATAGCTCTGAGAGGCGCTAAGCATCATAGACCTAGTGGGTTCAATTCCTATAATACGCACACCTGAGCACCTGCATACACGAGTCAGAGCCAACAGAGCCAGAGCTAGAGCTAGAGCCAGAGCCAGAACTAGAGCCAGAACTCAGCTAGTAACACCTACACTAGGGACTGCTCTAGGATAATACCCTAGTTACTAATAGGCCTATCCTAGGGGGGTGTGTTATAAGGGTATATTGCAAAGGGTATATAATGGCGTTAATTGTTACTATTAATTGACAGCGTTAACTTTTGCGACATAAGGATATAGATATATATAACTTAAATAGTTATAGAAGACCTAGAAATATTAGTAGTTATATATAATGTATGTTTATTACTAGTTAAGGTACCTAGGCGCCCTTTATCCTTTTTAGGAACGTCACAGGCGTTAAATAGAACAACAACAATAACAATATAGCACCTATATTTCCTACATACAGATTTCATTATTATCTTATTATTACGTAACCTATACTATAGTTCTTCTGCTCCTAAGGGGTTGTTTGTCTGCCTTATTCTGTAGACTTGTCTTCTTATAACATGCTGTGCCGCCCGCGCTTCTAGGGCTTGGCAGGGCTAGCGTCGCCTGTAACTTGTTAGGTCGTTACAATAACGTAGATAGTCTAGATAAATCTAGCACCCATAGATTATATAGTATAGCTTAGGATTATATATAGCTAGGTAGTAGATCTAATAACCCTAAGTAGTAATAATAACAACTAGTAATAATAGTAGTAGTAATAGTATCTTAAATGTATAGGTGTTTTGTAAGTAGGGTAGGGTAATTATTAACTATTCGTCGGCTGTTACTTAACAATGACATAAGAAAACTAGTGACATTATAAGGTACTGCTCTAGTAACTAGTACCAAACTAATCCTGACCCGGCGACTGGTACTTTAGGTTGCGGTTCCTACAAGTGTCCGCCCTCTCCATAAGATGGTTTAGTTCTCGCGGTACAGCGCCTATATAATCCTTTTTATAAGCCTGAGTGGCTAGGTTAAGCTTAAACGTCTCTTTAGTGACGGCGTCGATCCTAATGAGTATTGTTGTCTTGGCCTGACGAACGAGCTCCTTGTGTTTAACCTTATTCTAAATGCTGTGCTCGTTGTTATTGCCTTTTTGTGTGCTGTACCACCTGAGGTTCTTAGGGGTAAGTAAGTAGACCTAGACCTTACCGCTACATTGCTAAGCTATTGCCCGCGATATGTTCTTAAAATAGGTGAAGCGGTACGTAGACCCACTGAATAGGTAGAGCCAGCTTCCTAGCCTATTGATCTCCCAGTAGTTGTAGTTTTCTAGATTATTAGGCTTTGGGCTCGGACTAACATTGCCTGTATTACTAGGAAAGAGGGACTATAACGAATGTTAAGCCTATCTGTTATCTTCTCCTTACACTAGCCCCATAGTGTACTACAAAAAAAAAGGATTATCCTAAAGAATTAGACTTACCTAGAGAGAGTACATATTGTTAGAGCATGCATATCTAGCCGCCTGTAGAGACAGGTTCTCGCTTGGCGAAAGACTAAGTTTTACTCCCTGTGTCGCCCTTACCGTATCCGGTACGCCAGTGTAAAAGACGCATTTATCCTTTAGCTCATTTTCGCTGAAGAGCATAGCTCTGACGAGCTTCTCCGTCGTTAGATCGTTAATGTCAGTTTTTTGACCATGTAGCTTCCTATAGCAGCCAAGGCAATGCTTCTTGGGCCAGGCACATTGGCACTTTGTTTTTGTTGTAGAATCCCTTTGTCTGAGCGCCTTGTTCCACGAGGTGATGTTGATGTCGTTGTCCCGTGCAAAGGGGTGCCTCAGGTTGTCGTTAACCACATCTTCTGCTGTATTGAAGACATTATATCCGCGGACGTGATATCGATCTACTACTGCCGTTGGAAAGCAAAAAGAGACTGGTAGGCTAAGTAGTAGCACTAATAAAAGGAGCATTGTACAAAAACACGTGCTAAGAGCCGCAAGTAACTATTGCAAATATTCTTGGTATAGTAAGCGCCAAGTAAGATAGAGCAGTAAGGTCCAGTACCTTAAAAAAGAAAAGAAAAGAGATATACGGTATAGGAATAATAATGTGTGTATAGATTATACTTTTAGTAGTAGAAATATGAGTTATTTATTTAATAAAGTAGTTCTTATTCTATTGCTTAGCCTTCTTTACTGTAGGGATTAAGGTTTTTAACTGAGAGGGCCTAGAACAAAATTTATGCTCTAAATATAGCTTTATAATTAGTAGTTCTAGAGAAACTTTCTGTTAGCAGGAGCTAATTGTTATAACTATAGAGGTAGCAGAATATAGGAAAGATAGAAAGAAGACAGGTCTATAACAGATAAGTGGTAACCTGCTAATTAAGTTATAAGTCCCCTACCCTACTTTTATATAATATCTATTTCTGTATATGCTGAAATTACCTTATTTCCCCTCCTTTATTGTTAGGTGCCTAGTAGTAAGGGCCCTAAAGGGCACTATTAGACCCCTTCTTAGTTATTAAGATAAGGGATAAAACCTCTACCTAGACCTATAATAGTTATATAGCTAGAATTAAATGCTATTATAACACTATACCTACCCTTTTAGCTAGCTAAGCGTCCTATTATTAACCTCTTTACTTTAATACTATAACGTAGTTCACAAGCGACCGGGTCACACAAGCAACCGGGCATTTATATTGAAGCCCTGAGTATCTTGTAATTTTTATGCCTATAGGGCTTTTACGCGTAGGTAAGAAAACATGGTACGAACGTGTGTCCACCAGAGAGACAGGGTCCGAATTTTGTTAGCTATGTAGCAGAGCCTAGGAAGAGCCGACGAGAAGATACAGAGTACATAAATACACAATACTTAGTCCGTATAAGCGGGGTAACTTAATTAGGGCCGAGGGGGCCATCCAGGACAGCTCGGCCCACGTTAGGGATTTCCGAGCATTAATTACCTAAGAGGTAAAAACTCACCCTAGCACTACAGTACTTAGCGAAACAAAGAAGACAGAATATAATATGTAGAAAAAATACTACCCTGCTTATAGCTATGCTAATAAAAGCTTCAGCTGCCCTTTCGGCTTTCCCGGCAGGCGTAACACGTTATGTGTATCTGTATGCTAATGAAAGTAATAACATAATCTATGGTATAGACTTTTGTTATACACATTAGGGCCTAAGGCCCGTACTTAGGTGGCTTTCCGTATGTATATTAACCCCAACTATTACTAAGGCCCTTCCAGCCGTAAAGTGTTTCAATTATGGCCTTAGGCACTAAGAGTTGATTGGCTAGCGTCCTTATTTACCTCTTTTAACAGGTAAGAATCTCTCTGCCTTTTAATTACACAGGCTTTACTAGTGAGGGTAGAGGTCTTTATTTCTTACTCTGATTATGTAAACGATTATGGTAACCTTAGTAGCACCCGATGGCTACCTTTGCTTTTACGAGAGCTAGTTTTCTCTTTAGCAAAACTAGATTACCCTAGAGTCGCACTTACAAAACGCTCTTAGTCACCTTTTTAGGACTCGCCATAAAGGGGATACTAATGTGAATAAGGGCCAAATAAAGCATTAGGCTGCTTAGTAAATTAGTAGTAAAAGAAAATTCTATGTACTTATATTAATTAAAGTTAGCTTTTAAATATATTTATAAATAAGAAGCTAAATATAGTTATAGCTTTATATATAAAGTTCTTTTTTAATTAAAAGCGAAAGATGCTGAGTTTTAGTGGCCTGTAGGGTAATTCGGCGGTATTTTTGCTTACCCACTGTACTTTAATAGGTAGAGCCTAATGTCCCTACTTATTGACCTAGACCGCTAGTCTACATTCTAAACTTAGAACTTATAAGTGATTGTTATTAACGTTTTAATAGACTGTACCTTAGCTTTAGGTCCTGCTATTACTGCAAAGCCAGAGTTTATTTTAGACCCCAGCTATACTTATACGTAGGGTTTTACAATGTGGAACGCTTACGTTTACTAATTTATAATTTCTTTTACTTCCTAATTCTATAGCTAAGCTATAACAAACAGTACAAGGCGTATAAGGTACAAAAATAGGTCTATAGCATGGCTAAATAGGTGATAGATTGGTTAACCCTCTAAGCTAGAGTTAACGCTGGCAGCGGCTGGTCTTAGAGACTGGTGCTAGGTGAGGCTAGAGCGGACCTACCTGTCGGCAGTCTTGCTAGGCCAACCGGCAGTAGGCCACTTTGTCCTCCAACAGTCTATAACTGATATACTCTATCTTATTACGCAAGCTGACTAAGGTAATACATCTAGAGCCAGCATTTATTTACATAGGAAATATATAGGGTAACTCTCGTTTGTTTAAAGCAAGAAAATTCTGGTTAGTTAGTCAGCCTTAGCACATATATCCCTTTTGCTCCCTAAACTACAATTCTATTCCTACTACAACTACCACTAGCATTAACACCCTTATTTATACATCATTTAGACCATGCATTTCAATTCAGTAATTCTTTTACTAGCATTAGTAGCGGCTTACCAGGCCCGTAAGTCCCTTTACATCAGATTATCTTGATTTAACTAAACTATCTCACTAGGAAACCTCGTCAGCCTCAAAATGCTCATTGAACCTGGCACTATTGAAGACAAAGTCCTACTGTATCTTAACCGAGCGGAAGCTTTCGCAAACAATGAAGCTGTCCAGGACGAATTAGCAGAATGGAAAAAGAAGAATAATGATTTTACATACACCAATCTGTAAGCAATTATTCCTAAACGATTGTACATAGACTTTGAACTGAAAACATATGTAGCAAAGGTCTCATAATACCTGCTTTAATTAACAACCCTTCAATTAAACCAGTGTCCTATCAGGCAGCAGACACGTTTTTCTCGGTAAATTAATTCCTATATCTGCTCTGGCTCTCGCTCTCATTATTGATTATCTTTAACGTTAGGAATATCCTCTTCACAATCCTTCTGACATGGTCTTAAGTGAATCCACTGACTCCTACATCATTGGTAATAAAGCGAGTCATGACTACCGCCAATATCCTGAGTATCTTAACAAGAAATGGTTCCCTGGATCGACCCCAGAATCTATGGCTTTTGGTCATTTTCTGGTCATTCCAAAGAAGAGGATATACAATATTGTTGACTCAGATGCGACCATGAATGACTTGAAGTTGATTCGAGAGATGAAATCCCATTGGGAAGAGTTCGTTAGTTCCCTAACAAACAGGGTGACATTAGTTAAACGCTTCCGTTTAGCAATGCAAACCCAGTACGAAGTCTGTATAAAGCTTGCCGACTCACATGATGTGGTAGCGAAAGTCAAGAAAGAATTCCGTAAAGTGGAAGCATCTTTTGAGGAATTCAGCGAAGCATTTCTTAAGCTATCAGCAAACGACTTTATTGCTGGCTTTCATGTCCATCCCGATCATTCTGTTGGTCATCTACACATGCATGTACTGCCAACCCCACTTCACTTTCGACAGTTTTCCTCTATGGAACAAGACGAAAAAACGGTCCCTTTTCAGGCTATTGAAATCGCACATAGCTGCTGCTTCGATAAGATGTTGTAATTAAGCTAAAAGTGTTAACTTCAAAAGGATATTTTCTTAGGCTTAATATCAAGAGATCAAAAGTTTTAAGACCTATTAACTAGGTAATTTTCAGTTTTAGATATATAGAAATAGAAGTAAAATAGATCTATTCTATAATTTAACGTTTTCTATCCCTATCTGTAAGACATACCAGTTTATAGCTATTACTAATAAGGTAGAGACCTGTCTTTATATAAGATATTAATCTCTCCCGGCCTTTAGGCGTAGGGAGCTCTTACAGGTGTTAAAGTGCAGGCGTAAGGGCACAGCGCTAGGCCTACTCTAGTAAACAAACTAGCCTAAATAGGTAATCCTGCTAGATAAACTGGGGAACGGCGGGCAAGCCGCCTGTTGAAAAAGGCCTCCCGTTAGGAAAGACGCTGTGGCTCCTGGCGTGGCTGGTGCGAGGTTAGTCGCATGTGCGGTTATATAACGCCGGCAATATAGGACAGCAATACAAACTAACATTAAAGAGTAATCAGTCACATTACTCATTGTGTCGTGAAGCCAGGATAGCTTCGTGTAGCTAATAGTTAATAGTATACGCTATGTATGTAGCTTACTACCTAGTTACTCTACCCTAGAAGGGTATTTCTACACATAATTTATTTCCTATATAGATTCTAGCTAAAATAACTACTTTATATTCTTTCTAGTAGATACTATAGTTTATTATAGTTATAAGCTTAGCTTTTTATATAAATTAGCCCCTAGATATTATAAGAAATTTAGTATTCTACTACTTTTTTATTAAACTTTTACTACCTTATATACTTATTATAAGCTAAAATATCTTTAAAAACTTCTAAGTTAATAACTATAATAAGTCTATTAAGCTTATTATAAAATAAAATTAACTAAAATAGTTTATTACTTTAAAATACTATATAAAAAGTAAAAAAATATAAGAATATATTAACTTAGATAATTAATTTAACTAAAGAATTAATATTTAACTTACTTACTAAATATTTAATAACTAGTTATATAAGTATAATAGAGAAAAAAATATTAAAAATTAAGCTATAATTAAGACTTTTAATATAATTATATTTTATAAAATTTAAATTAACTAAATAAATAATATTATAAGCTATATAAATAGAAAATAAGCCTATAAAGCTATTAAATTATAGGTTTAGTTAATAGTAGACTTTATTTTCTTAAGCTTAGCCTAAATAAAGCTTCTTATAAAAAAACTAAAAGGGGGTTAAGTTAAAATAAATATATTATTAAAAACTTTATTTAAGGTTTTTAAATAGTATTATACTCTAAATAACTTTATAACCCTCTTAACTATTTATAAGGAGTATTTTATTATTTTTTTAAGAGTAAATTTAAATATTAATTTTATTTTATAGTATATAAACTAATAAAGGTATTACTTTTAAGCTATCTAATATAAAATTCTAAAAGTCTAAAGTAACCTTATAATAAAAACTTTTTTTATTATAATTTTTTACTAGCTTATACTTAGCTAAAGAAAATAGGCTAAAAACTACTTTATAAAGTAAAAGATAAATAAAAAAAAACCTATTTATTTACTTTATATAAAGTAACTTTTATTATATTAATCTATAAAAAATAAGTTATAAAAAAAAGAAAAATTATAGGGGTATATATAATACTTTTAAATAAACTAAATAGGAATAATAAAAACTAATTAGGAAAAATAAGGAATTACTCCTATAAAATCCCTATAAACTACCTTCTAAATAAATATCTCTATATAGAAATAGTACTATAAGGTATTTTTTATTTTATATCCTTAAAATAAACCCCTAAGGAGTCTATTAAAATATAAAAGAATCTTAAAAATAAGAGATAGTAGTTAGTTATATATTACTTAGTTAATAAGAGTTAAATAAATACCTTAAGTTAAAAGAAGTAATTTCCCTTAAAAAAAAAGTAATATTAATTAAAAAAATATAAAGAAAATAGGTTTTAGTTTAAATTTAGGATCTATAACTATTAATTATATTATAATTAACTTAGTACTATTAAAAGATAAACTTAAAATAAATCTCTATTTATATAGGTACTTCTTATATAGTTACTTAAAGCTATATACCCTATTAAAAAGTATAGTTTTTAATAATTATAAAGTAATATACCTAGTTAATAACCTAAGTCTCCTAGAGCCCTCTTCGCTTATAAGACCTAGACTAAATAAGAAGATCTATATAAAATCCTCTTTATTCTTAGTAACTATAAAAAAAATAACTTAATAAGGGGATACTCTATAGGATAAAAAAAGATTAACTTAGTCCTCTATAATATATATTATATTAAGAACTTTTATATAAATATTATTTTAGAAGCTTAACTTTAGAAGGTAGGGATCTAATATTATAGATATAATTATATACTTTATTTTAGTTTAATTAAAAAAAATAAAAAAGTTTACTAACTTATTTAAAAGTTTAACTTAATTTTTCTTTAATATAATTTTTATTTCTTTTATTTATTCTTATATAGTAGTATAAGTATATTTACTATCTTTAAATTAACCTTCTAGAGGATTTACCTTTTATATAAAATAAAGAGAGATAGACTAAATAATATATACCTTTAGTACCTTTAATTAAGATATCTAAGATTAAAAGTACTTAAGTATATAGTTTTAAGAGTATATAGAGTAAAAATATAAGGACCTTCTTAGCTTAAATATAAAGACTATATAATAACTTATACCTTATAAGTAATTTCTTATAAAATATCTAAGGTAAAAGTAATATAACTATATTACTATATCTTATAAGACTTATTTAACTACCCTTAGAGCTTTACTAAGTTATAATAAATACTTATAATTAAAGATAAGTTTTTAGGCTAACTATTTACTTTCCTAAAAGTTAATAAGACCTATAAGGAGGTTTTTAAAGTACTTTACCTATTTAAATAATAAACTTAAAGGTAAAAGGGTTTATTAATCTATAAAATAAGATAAGACGTTAAGTAAGTAGTAATTATAATCTAAGGCTTTACTACCTATAAAAAATATTAGAATATTAATTTCTACTTAAGGCTATTCTTATTATAGACTAGTAGTAGGCCTACTTTTTAGGTTACTTATAGGTTATAAGCCTAGATACCTTAGTAGTTAGGCTATTATATATATATAGTACCCTATACGTTACCCTATATAAGCGGAGGTTATACGTTTAATACGTAATACTATAAGTCTAAGAAATAAGTAGGTAAGAGTAAGTATAACTATAAATCTAAAATAGGTAGGTATATAGACTAACTAGATAAGGTTAGTACTAGAAATACCTTAAAAGGGTAAGTATTAGAATATTAATTCCTACTTAAGGCTATTCCTATTATAGACTAGTAGTAGGCCTACTTTTTAGGTTACTTATAAAAAATAAACAAAGGAACTTAGTATTAATATAGAGTTTTCTTTACTTGATATAAAAAAACTAGTTAGGGGGGGTAAAAAAGCTAGCTAAAGAATTATTACTAAAGTAATTAAGATAATAATAGTAGTAAATTTACTAACTAATTTATAGTCTAAAGTAGTAATAGTAGCTACCTATTTAATTAGTATTAGTCTATAAAAGTATAATAACTAAAAATCCCTTATTAAATAAGAAGAAAATTAGTTTAGAGAATACTTTTAATAATATATATTATTATAAAACACTAGTCTTATATAGGATTTATATCTATACTAAGGTTAGCTTTATATATATAGCTATTATATATACTCTCTTAAATATAAAAGAGAAAAAAGTATTAAGAAGAGGCTTTTTAAGGTAGTTCCCTAAGGGTATATTAAGTATTTAGTAGGTTATATACTAAATATATATAACCTATATAGAATATAGGTTTTATTACTTTATTAAGTATTTATTAGCTAAAATATAACTTTTAATAAAACTAAATTCTATATATTAAAAGACTTATATCTTATAATTAAACTAAAAGTTATAAGAAAAATTATAGATCTTAAAGTATTATTAATAAATTTAAATATAGTACTTAAAATCTTAGGTATAAATAAGTTTATAAACCTCCTAATAAAGATAACTTCTAAATAATAACTTATAATAAATATTATAAATAAAAAAATTATAAAACCTAATTTACTATAATAGTTACTAAAAGGAAACCTTTTAACTCTAGAGTCTATACTTAAGCTAAAATTAAATATTAAACTTATTATAATAAATAAGGATATAGAAGAGGTATATTTACTAAAGGATTTATAGGAAGATAAAAGTAGTACTTATAAGAATACTAAAAGTTAATCTCTACCTAGAGAAAGAATTAAGGATATAATATATATCTAAATAACTAATAACTTAAGTAATATATAACTAGTTAATTAAAATAAGCTATAAGAATTAGCCCCTAAGCTAGAAAGGCTATTTAGCCTAAGAGGGTTAGTCTATAGACTTTATATATACTAAGTAGTATTTACTTAGGGGGTAAAGAGCTATACTCTACCTATAAAAATAAGTAATTAAAAGAGAGGGATTTTACCTAAATTTATAAAAGAGAACTCTAAAGTAGTTTATAAATAAGAGAAAAAAATATTAACTTTTATATTTATATAAATAATAAGTTTTAAGTTAAAATAAAGATTCTAAATAATAAACTATTTACTTATAATACCTTAGTTTAATTAAATAACCTACTAAATAGAATCTAATTTATAAATAAGAAATAAGATAACTTCTTTTTAACCTATATACTTAATTAGTAAAAAGTAATAGATAAAGTATCCCTTAGCTATTTAACTCTTTATATAATAGTAATTAAGGTAATATAAAGTGTATAGTATACTATACTTAACCTAAAACTAATAGAAAAATATATAGTCTTAGATATACTACTACTACTAAAATAATAAACTAATATTATTAAGTTACCTATTAACTTAAAATAGATATTTACTATAGTATACTATATTAAAATTAATAAGCTAAAAAAAAAAAGTATTTAAAAACTTATAAACTCTACTAATATTAAATTAAAACCTCTTTTACTAAAATAAGTATTTACCTATAAAGTAAATAAAAATAGATTTCTTAAATAATATAAAGTAAAAATCTATATATATAAGGACTTATAACTAGAAAATCCTTTATAATAAATATATATAGTAGTACTAGTAGTATAAACTTTTTATATAGCTATAGTAATTATAGCTTAATTTAACCTTAAAATTAAATAACTAAATATTATAAATACTTTCCTTAATATAGTTATAAAGGGAAAACCTATTACTTATTACCTACTAAATAGATTAAAAATACTAAGGAAATTTATTTAACTTATATATACTTTATATAGACTTTATAATATACCTTTACTTTAGTATAAAGAATTCTCTTTAAAACTAATATTACTTAGTTTAAAACCTATAAATAAAGACCTATATCTTTTTTTAGATAAAAAATAAAAAGTCTTTATAATTTTCTATATAGATAATATTTTTATTTTATACTACTAAGATAATAAAAAGGCTAGTAAAGTAATAGTTAAATCTCTTAAAT
The DNA here is from genome assembly GCA_019425465.1 of Colletotrichum falcatum. NCBI lineage: Eukaryota > Fungi > Ascomycota > Sordariomycetes > Glomerellales > Glomerellaceae > Colletotrichum > Colletotrichum falcatum. Next base: position 3,623 of record SWKJ01000123.1, on the reverse strand, counting down.
AACTCTATAAAATAAAGGACTAAGGATAAGCTAAATATTACTTAGGAATTAAGATTATAAGGGACTACTACTAGAAAAAACTATACTTAGTCTATAATATATATATTAAAAAGATTACTAAGTAATTTAACCTTATAGAAGGTTTATATTTATCTATACCTCTCTTAATAACTAATTTTAAATTAAATTTAAGATAAGTAATAAAAAAGTAAGTTTATAAATACTAAATAAAGATTAGTTTAATCTTATTTATAGTAATAATAATTTAGCTTAACGTTATATTTATATATTTACTTTTATTATAATTTCTTATAAATCTATTAAAGTAATACTTTTTTATTATAAATTAAATAATATACTACCTTTATATAATATATTACTTTACTATTTACTTTAAAAATATAGGGGGTAAAATAGTAGCTTTAATCTTAGTAATAAATACTTTATTTATAGATAATAAAATAATAAAAAAATTATCTTAGGGCTATATATTTCTCTTATTTAGAGGTATAATTTAGTAGAAAGCTATATACTAAGTAATAGTTACTACTTTAATAATAGAAGCTAAACTCCTTAGTCTTAAATAAATAGTTAAAGAGGTAATAGCTCTTAAATAGTTATTTTAAGACTTTATACTTTATATAGGAAACACTTAGAAAATATATTATAATAATTAGTAAATAATTAGACTAGTAGTATAATAAGGAAAGCGCTAAGTAATATAACTTTAATATATTAATATCTAAAATATATAGCTTAAATAAGAGTTTATAAAAAGAAGTTTTAATATTATCTATATAATAATAAATAAAATACTAGCTAATAGACTAATAAAAAACCTTTTATAAGCTAAATTTAAATATCTTTAGTTACTAATTAACCTAGTAAATATATATAATATTATTTAAGTTAATAATAATAAATAGATAAAGTAAAAGTAAGTAAAATTCTAAAGTAAATTTATTTAAAAACTATTTTATAAGATAAAAACCTTATTAATTAAAAGGGGAATTATTTTTATTTAAAAAAACCTATCCCTAGAACTAAAACTTAGGTTTAAAATACTTTTTTTTTCTTTTTTAATATCTTACTTAGATACTAACTATCTTAATAAAAAAAAACCTTTAAACTAAAGAATTAAGTAGCTTTATTTTAAACTATATCTTTAAAAGCCTTAAGTAAACTATAAAATAAAAAAGTTTAGGTATTATTACTATTACCTATAGTAAAAAAGAACTTTATAAGCCCCTTATAGGTTATAGTTACTATACTTATAGCTAATAACTTATTTTCTTTATACTACTTTAAAACTAAAGTTAAAAAACTATAATTTTCTTTAAAATATCTCTTATAGCTAAAAACTAAAGTAAAAAACTAACCCTAACCACAAGTGTTTGCATATTTAAGGTAGAATATAATGAGAACTTAGTGTGGATAGCCTATGTAGGATTTTTAGTAGGGGTAGAATATTATAGGAAGGGGGGTAGGATATAATAGGAATAGAGAGGGTACAATAAGATAAAAATAAGATATATAAGTAATATAGAGTAAGAAGAATATACTCTATTATTTTAGTAGTAGATAGAAGCGTAGGATACTATGTTTTCTAGTCTTATTATTTGTAATATTTTAGTATAGTTAATAAGAATTATACATAGGCTACTTAAAGGGTTATATTATAACCCTAATACTAGACTTCTAATAACATCTAGTAATATAAACTTATAAGAACTATATAAACAGTTTATTAGGTAACCTATTCCTAGGGGTTTTATAAGTAGTATACTAAGGAATAGTATAGTACTAAGTAATATCTCTAAGCTTACTATCTATATCTAACTAGTAGTAGTATAAGTAGGAGTATAAATATTCTTAGTTTTAGAGAGGTTAAAAAAGTAATTCTATATAATAGGGATTTAAGTAAGGCGCTATAGTAAAACAGTTTTAACACGCATTTTATATAGGGAATTAAGATACGTTAGTCTAGGTTACGCTAGGAGGGTATTTTAAATATTACGTATTCTAGGTAAAATATTTTTAGGGTAGGAATTCTATTTATCTATCTTTATATTATAAGCTTACACTACTATTAGTTTTTATACTATCACTATATCTTTAGATATCTTCTTATTTATTTATTTAGATAAATACTACATTATTATATATAGGGAATATTAGTCTACTACTATTAGCACTAAAGTAGTAGCCTACCTAGTAGAAAACAACTAATACTAACGTAACTTTAATATAAAAGAATATAAGCGGATTATAGTAGCTATTAATAATATACAAAGTATTATCTAAAACTAAGATAAGTTAGAGAATTTTTAATTCCCTAATCTATATAGTTAGCCTATACTATTTCTTAAGGAGGTAGTTAAAGATAGATACTAATATAAAATATATAGTTATATTAGCTACTACGTTAATATTATCTAGGCGTACTACTAAGATAAGTATAGGTAGGTAAATAAGCGTAGCTATAGTAAGAGAGCTATATAGTTTAGTAAGGATAGTTGTTATATACTATATAAAGGAGGGTCTAGTGCTAGCGTTTCTTTTATTTATAAGCTAAAAGTAGCTAGTTTAAGGTACTATAATAAGCCCCTAATAACCCACTAGTAGTAGGTAGTAACATAGGGATAAGGTAAATACTAAATATACCTAATATCTTAGTAATTATATAGGTAAACTTCTAGTAGGCCTAAGAGAGGTAGGCTATACTCTAGGTAAGGCTATAAGACTAGAGTATAAAGCTAAGTCTATAGTTACAGTATATTAAATATATCCCCTACATAGCGTTATTTAATAGATAGAGACTACAATAAGCTAGCTAAATACTAGAACCTAAGGGTAACTAAGAGGGGTAGAGGGGTCTAAAAATAATAATAAGGCTATACTTACTATTATTTTATCTAGTATATAGAGAGTATTATAAGATATATAAGAGATATATAGCTCTACTATAGTAAGGTGCTCTACTCTCTATAAGGTAGAATATAAAGAGAAAGTAAGCACTAAGCTATTAAAGCTATTTAACCCTAAGCTAAAGCTAGCATTAATAGAGAGGTACACCTAGACGTAGTACTATATTCTCTATTATCTATTCTAGATAGAGGAGATATAGTAGGGGCGTAGGGCTAAGGTAACTAACTAGGCTATATACTTACTAAGGCTTAGGAGGCTATATATAATAAACTTATATAGCTTATCTAAGAGAAAGGGAAAAAGACTAGCTAGATAAAGGAGGAGTATAAGGTAGCTATTAATAGGTAGGTACTAAAGCTATCTATATTATTACTTAACTACCTACTTAAGTAAGATAAATATAAAAGCGTTATTATTAGTAGTCTTACTACTATAATAATCTAGGAGAATAGAGGCTAAGAGATAGTAGAAGGCTTTACTAAGATATACTTAGCTATTATTAAGGTAGTATAGATAATAGTTATACACTAGTTATTCTTTAAGAGAGAGGAGTAGGTAGCTACGCTATAGAGGCGGGCGTTAAGGATAGGGAGGCGTAACAGTAGGTAGAAGGGATATTTAAAATTATCTAGCCTAAGCTATAGAGGTATATAATACGCGTCTCTAGCTTAGGTAACAGTAGGAAGCTAACACTA
>SWKJ01000126.1:0-57144 GCA_019425465.1 Colletotrichum falcatum | reverse complement strand
TACCCTACGGCAATATCACTAGCGACTGACACCGCGACTGGCGCACAATTGTCTTGCACTCCAATAAAACGGCGTACCTTGCCCGCTGTCTTGCCCCTCCCCCCCGGCTCTGAGGGATCGGGTCAGCCAACATTGATTGCCACCTCCGAACCCCGTCGGCATCTCCAAACGATGTCCGAAGTTGCTGACAAGAGCAAAAAAAAAAAAAAAAAGAAGAAGAAGAAGGGGGGACAAAAATACAGGGGACAAAAATACACCTGCGCGGCAGACACACTGACACCGCACCACGCAGCACTGCCGGCCGTTAGATAGCGACCGTCACCGCCGTGGAATGACACCCGGACCCGACACCCAGCAGCTCAGTGGATGAAGACGTCCAGGCGTCCCGATATGACAATGCGCATCTCCTGTTCCCACACTTCATTGCCATCACATCTTTGATGGTCCATCGGCCCCGACGTCTTTGCTGCCCAGCACTCGACATCGGTCCCCTACAAGTTTCGTCACAAGGACACTAGCCCACTCAGAATCCCCGGCGCATCCCCTTCCTCCGGTCCAACCCCGATTGCGCAGGCGGTCAGCCAGATGCCTCCAGGGGGGGAAGCCTCAACAACTAACCGTCGCCTCGCTTAGGCACCTCTAAACCGCCTAGCCTCGCTGCTTCTCCGTCCGGGGACGTCCATCAGGTTCCGCTATTCGTACCTAGTAGTCGTCCTCTGGGCGTCGAGTCCCTGTCAACGCCTCGCCGGGATGAGGAATGCTGAACGATGAGGGCGATAAGTGGCGGTAGCCAACCAACGTCTCAACTCCCATCCCATACCTAGTGTAGGTAATGCCTCGGCCGGGCTTGGCTTGGACTGGCACATTGGGGCCAAACGCTCTTGTCTAACTCATCTGTGTCTCAGATGCCAGAGACAGGCGGCAGCGTGAACCACGCCAAAGTCTCTTTTGAGTCTCACATCATGCATTCCAACTAGCCCAATGTCTTGGAATGGCATTCGCCCCCATTCAACTCTTTTTTCCATCGACCCAAGCGTCTAATCAAGGGACCGCTTCGGCCGACGAGGGGCTGCGGAGATACGAGCATCCGACATGATATCGGATGAAATTACCAGGCTATCGTACCCAAGGCAAGCCCTATGGGCCTTCCTCTGGAGATCTACCATGACGGTAAATGTCGGTCCCCCAACAATTGGGATTTTGGAACACGGTTTGGGGGTCCCCCTTCGCTGGGCCCCTTCCAGAAATGCCAGGGGTAGCTCACGCACCAATGACAGCACCATGAAAGCAAACTGCTCCCCCACTCGGGGACGAGGAAAAGAGCAGAAGGAGAAAAAAATCGCCAACCAGCGTCGGTCCAAATGAAGTCCAAAAAAAAGAAGAAAAAAGACTCCACCCGCAGATCCCCAACATCTTGTCCGTCCCTCTGCGGGGCCCGTGCCAAACGCACGCAGCTCTGCATACATGCAACCTTACCTAGGCTCTCTCTCATTGTCATGCAGTCAGCCGGCCAGCCAATGCCATCAGCCCAGCGGCAACGACATCAATGTCGACACTTCAAAGTAACGGCGAATCGCTGTGTGAACCACAACCAGCAGCCCCAGCCAGTCTGGCAGCCTCAGCAGCCACTCTCGCACCGATGCTTCCACCTGGGTGGCATCGGGTCAACAATGGTGATAGGACATACATGAGAGCCCCACGGCCGGACGAACACCTACACTCCCTCTTCCATCCACCAGCTGAACACGTCGGACCCTCAACCATGCTCAACTACATTATCTAAACGCACCGAAACGGGCCCGTTGATTATCTTGCTTCTCTACACTCCATGTGTCGACGCTCGATCGCACCGCTACTTCCGAAACATACCCTCCCTCCCATTATTTGCCTGCGCCGAGGTCCCAGTCTCCAGTCCCGGCCCATCAGAACCACAGCAACGCAACCATCACGGCTCGACGATGTGGCGCGGACTTCCGTTCGCCCGGTCCCACCGCCGTGCACTCCTTGTCCCCATCAAATCCCCAGAAGTGAAGGTACTACGCTTGACAACGCGAGGAAATGACTGAGCATTGGCCCCTCAGGTCGTCCCGTCCTCGGCGCCTCCGACGGATACCGGATGCTACGCTAGCCCCCACAGGGCATACACTTACACGCCCTAGAGACGGGGCGAGCAGATCCGACCCTGTCAAAGCTAGAGACGCACTGCGTCCAATCTGCAATCTGACACGGCCGCTTGAATCCATCTTCCATCGTCTTTTTCGAGAGACGACGACATGTCCCATTGAGACGGTACCATACCCTTGCTGGGCACCATCTACTTGCTATATTGCCGCCCTCCCACCTACCTGGGGCAGGAACAACTGTATCTGTGCCTCTAATAACGGCCTAGGCACTCACTTCACTTACCACCTGTGACGCCGATGGGCTGGAGCCAAGGCCGGTGAGGCTGTGTCTTGTGAATACCTGCCAACGCCGACTTGCACCTGACGGAGCGCATTGCTCACAATGCTTTGTCCACTGGGTAGTAGGACTTGGGCTGAATTGTCTGACTTGACGCGCTCCGCTTCGTGATTGTATGTCGTTGCCCCCACATCGACGCGAACGAGCCGCATGTGACTGTGCCTGCAGCACTGCTGCCAGGCCGAATCGTGTCTCGAGCGTCTTTTGAACGCCGGTCTTAGCTCTTCCGTCCGATCTGGCTGCGCAAGTACATGCATTGTGGCTGGCGGTCAACCGTTGCTCTGAGACCGCAGCTGCACGACAACACTGGGCAGACGGCGTCCTCGACGAGGTCCATCTGACATATCAACCGTGTCACGAGAACAGACATCCTTCTCTGAACCGGTCCAAACCCGAACTTGGGACGCATGTTTGTTTACCACTTGCATGCTGTTCATGACTTGCCGCCACTCCATAAACTCCCTCCTTATCTGATCAACGGACATCGAAAAGTTGGGATGGCCTCAAGGGTGGGCGGAGGGCAGCCTAAAATGATACGGGCCAATGTTTGGACACAGCTTTGTCCGGTGGACATGACTTACGCCACTTAAATTAGTAACTACGTCGTCACTCGGTACAAGAGCCGCAGTAGAGCCAGACGCCAGGGAACCGGTAACTCGGGTCTGGTTCCTGCCTCCTGCCGAGCGGCACCGCGACGGAGGGCTCCGAAGCTGACCTGCAGCGGGGCTTGGTGGTAAACGCGTAGATGAGCAGGTACCTCCCCCCCCCCCCTTTTCCCGCGCGGGTTCCGAGCTCGTAGTTGTGAGATGCTGGTGTCGGTTCACGGGAGTGGCTGTAGATAATATGCATGAGGCTTGCTGTCGAAAGCATACCGGGGGGGATCTAACGTCGAACCCCTAGGGCTGGAGGAGAAACGGCACGAAACACCTTCACAGATGGCACCTCGTAGGAGCTGATTCGTCTTTTCCTGTTTATTGCATACAGTAGTGTCTCCGTTTGTGCCATACCGGCATGGAATGCCTGCTCCTGGGCCATTGTTTATGAGGGCTCTGAACAAGGTTACAAGGCCATCTCTTCCGTCCACCCTGCGCAGTGCCTCTCTCACTCCCAGTATCTGGGGAGAGGGGGAGCATGCCGAGCTTTAGGGAATAGGATGCCGCAGGTCTGGACCGCCTATTGCTGTGCCCAACGACCCTCTCCCGACCCCTTGCCTATCTTTCTCCCGTGCCTTGGGCGATGACGGCATATCGGAGTGGTAGACCACAGCATCACCACCCAGTCCCGCGTCGCGCTCCGCGCCTGGCTTTTGGAATTACGCCGTGCCGTAAACGAACGTGTACGATGATGCTTGTTTTTACTTTTCACCCTGTGTATATGCGTGACGCGACGCGAGGAGCTTGTGCCGGCGGTCGCTCACTCACCGAGTTCGATGATGGGCTCGAGGGAGGTCCGGAGGGAGAGGGGGGGGGCGAGGAGAAGAGCAACGGCAGTAAAACTGAAAAAGAATCGGATTGCTGTAATCTCTGTAGCAGCTGGAAGGGACTTTGACAGGTCATTGTCCGGTTTTGTGGTTTTGTGGCGCGGTGTAGCGGATTTTTCGACATCTTTTATATCAACATTATTTTTGCACACCGTCGGAAGTCGGTACGCTGCCCACACCCACGTTCCATGAGGAGCGTCCCATCTAATATAGTTTTTTTGTTGTTGTTTTAGATGACGGAAACTCGACAGGTAGGTCTGGCGTATCTTCAGATTCGGTACGTCAAATAGAATAATAACCTGTGCCGCGGCGCACACAAGACTGGACCGGGCATCCCATCTTGCCATCAGAGTCCCGCCAAGGTCCCCCGGCTCCAGCCCGTCGCCGCCCCCTCCCACCCTTCTCTTCTTGGATGTAAGAAAACGTTCCTGTTCCAATAAAGACCGAGGGGGATCGTGCCCCGTCGGAATGTGTCCGAGAGGGGGGGGGGGGGGGGAATGGGGTTCTCGCTCCAAGCACCCGGATAATGTTCGTTGGATGGAGTCGTCTCCCCCGGTTCGGCGTTCTTGGCTGATGGACCGGACCGGCCTTATCGGCGTGCTGGAAAAAGAAAAGGGGGGGATGGGGGTCTCCTTCGGTCCCTCCCTCACCCGCATCATCGGCGACAGTCCATACGACGACACACCGGCGCAAAAATGCCAACGTCAAACTCCCGATTCCGGCCTCGCCGAACCACCTCGGGGAGGGTATCTCGGTCTTGAACCCCCCAAGTCTACCCCCCCCCCCCGCCCACCAAAGAACCATTCACTCGAGACACCGGGCACCACGGCATTCAAAAAGGTAATAATTCGGTATATTCGGGGACCGAGGTATGGTTTGTAACCGCCAACGGAGTGGGGGTTGGGAACAGGTGTGTGTATGTGCGTTGCGTGTAAAAGAAAAAGGCCTCTTTCGCGGAAGAAAAAAACAGCGCAATGAAGCCATCAAGGCACCGCCATGCTTTCCCCCGTCCGGACCCATAATCATACCAACGCCTCGATGCAGTTACCCACGCCCGCAGCCCCTCCCGTAATCATCGTAGAAACAATGGACAAAGGGAAAAGAACCTCGAGACTTTCTGTCTCGCTAAGAATGAGAGAATAAGGCAATGCGGTTTTCGCTGTGCTCGCAGCTTTTGCGAACTTGCCTCCGCCTTTGCTGGAATAAAAAAAAATCAGAAAGGACAACTTCCTCCCGCCCCCGCCTCCTTTGGTATCAAATCTTCATCCGCGGGTGTGCCTGCTGTTTCAGCCTGCTCAATATGTCTCCTCTTCGACCAGCTCCTGAGCGCCCATCACGGAGCCCCTCAGGCCCATCGAGCTTCGCCTCCCAGAGACACTACTTCCGCTCTGGCGTCTCGAGCTGGGCATCGGGATGCCGCTCACCGGCATGGGAATACCGCTCACGGCGTTGTCATTCTCTAGGCGGGAAAACGTACCCCTCCTACTGGGTGTTCTGTATTCGCCCGTCTCGTCGCCTTCTTCAATGTCAATGCGGCTGCTGATGCTAACAGAGCGCGCGTGCAGGCTACCGCCGAGAGAGCTTCGGGGGCGGCCTATCTGTGGCCGGGTCCCGGACATGCTGGCCCGGCTCATGGGTCTGGGAGGCGCCATTTCCGTGCGGCTCGAGGGCCGGGCATACGACGAGATACTAGCCCGCGAGCTCGGCCGAGAAATGCTAGATTCGTTGTCGAATCCGGTTCCAGCACCAGGGTTCCGGTTCGGCAGCGGACCAAAAGACAGACGGCTGACGCCCGACGTGCTCAGGCGAGGTACATGCTTGGATCTTGTGCTGGCGGAGAAGTTGGGGTTTGACGGCGTGGTGTCTTCGCGCGACGCAGTGGAGCCTGTCGGACGCTTGCGAGAACGGATGGTAACCGTCGAGGGCACGCTGTGGACTCCTAGCACCGAAGGACGGGGGGAAGCTCGAGGAGGGGTCGTGACGGGGGCAGGGAGCTTCGATCGGACGTTGTGGACACGTGCCTCCAGACGCTGCATCTGGGCGGTAAGGGACCGAATGTGGTTGAGAGAATTGTTGGCGGGCATGCGGGTAGAGATGGAGCGAGGTGCGGTTCGAGGGGCGGGTGTTCTTGTCGGCGCGCCCGCAGAGGGACGACCCCCTGACGGTCGGGTGCTTGAGATTGAAGCTGTGAACGACCGGGGCTTCGGCGTGATGCTGTGTTCGGTCGAGGGCAGACGAGACTTGCGTGTCGCCGACGCCGGCGTTTTGGCCGGAGTCTTGAGGGGGTTCGGGAAACGATCCTCTTGGGAACGGACGAGGAGACGTCGGACATGGGTGGGGACGGAGGGTCGCTGATCTGGGACCTCTTGTCGATGGGGAGGTCTTCGGCGTCGGGCGGGGTCGATACCAAGGGCGAGCTGGCCGTCGAGTCAGGGGACCCGTCTAGCGTCTTGTCGAAGATCGGGGACGACGAGAGGATGGAGAGGTCAGTGGAGATGGCGGACAGGTGGCGGGCCTCTTGCTTCTTGATCTTGTCCTGGAGCAGCTCGGCTTCGATCTTGAGGTCGGACAGCTCTTCGCGCAGACGTTGCGCCTCGATGCGCAGCGTCTCACGCTCTTGCTCACCGATCCTGATTTCCTCCTCCATCATGACGTTGCGTTCGATCGAGCTGTTAAGCTTGGATTCGAGATCTTCGAGGGACGAGCTTGTGTTTCGGGCCTGCCGCTCAAAGTCATCGTTGACGACCTCGATGTCGCGCAACTTCAGCTGGAGAGTCCTGTTGGTGTCGCGCAACGTGGTGATTTCTTTCTCCAGGGTGTTTTGAGCCGCGTTCGCATCCTTCTTTGCCTGGTTGTATTTGGACTGCCAGGTAGGGAAGCGAGTTAGCCTTGGGTGCCTTTGGACGCGTGTGCGTCAATTGACGGTACGAGCGGATGCAATCTTACCTTCCACTCCTCGGCCTCGAACTTGAGGCTCTCGGCTTTTTCCTGGAGTTTGCGCTCCCGCTTTTCTGCCTGCTCAATGTCCTTTTCCAATTCCTGTTCCAGCTCCTTGCTTGACTCGCGGAACTCGGCCAGCTCCTCCTCGAGTGATGCGTACTGAGATTTGTACCAGCGCAGTTGGTCTTCGGCGCTGGCGGCCTCGTTGGGGGCGAGGATGGTGGCTCCGCCATGATTGGGGATGTTTTTATTGTTTTTTTGTTTGTTGTTGTTTTTATGACGTTATCGTAGTGCTTAGTCGGATGGCATGTGATGGTCGGCGGTTATGATGGGAAAACACGCCAGAGTCGCAAGGGATGCGAAGGTGGGGTTGAATAAGAGCGCGGTCGCGAATAGAAGTAGTGAAATAGATACAAATGAAACTTGTAATAGTCGATAGCAGTGATCGTAAGAGTCGTCAAGAAGTGCGCTGCCCGGTCGTCGTCAGTTGGGTTGCGCTCCAGAAGCCGATGCGATGGAGGAAAACAATCGAAGCGGAGGGGGAGGGGGGCGGCGGCACATACCGACTCCAAAGTCTTGTCGTTGTGGTTCTGGTAATTGAATATATCGTAACAAGGCGTAGAAAGACGGGGCCTCGGGATGGGGAAAAAAAAGAGCAGGAGCCGAAGAGAATAGAATGTTTGAGTTGTCGGGTGGTTTGTTGTCGGGCTCGATATGGGCGATGTGGCAGGCTGTCGTGGTCGATTCGATCGATGGTGGGCGAAGACTTACCTGACGGACCGGGGGTGTCAGTATGTCGATGGTCGCTGGTCCGTCTTGTCAGAGTTGTCGTCTCGTCGTCGTCGGTGTCGTTGTCGTCGTCGTCGTCGTCGTCGGTGTCGAGATGTCGGCGTGAAAGAACATCGCACTCACACCGAAGTCGATGTCGCGGACACTTCAGGGACGGGACGGCGGGATCGACTAGTAAGGACTGCTGGGCATGGCTGGGACGGGAGGGCGGGAAAGGGAAAGGTCGGGTCGGTGCAATGTTGATGTCGGTCAGGCGGCGTGTGCGGTGCTGTTGCTGCTGTTGCGGGTTGCCCCCTGTATCCCTTGTCGTGGCAGTGCCGCCTTGCCTGATTGGGCATAGCTTGCTACCACGGGCAACCCAAAGAAAGTGGCTGGAAAACATTAGGTAATCACCCACTTGGACGCGGAAGGACCATTCAGAGTGTGCAAAGAACACACCTACCTACCTTTCTACGTCCTACGTATGCAGTAGTAGGTACCTACTACAAAGTACGTACCTTTGTTTGGCATCTTCGGCAAGCGCACGCAGCCGCAACCCAGACGCAAGATGCAACAGAGGAAGGTGCCTGGTACGTACCCCCGCACCCGTCCCATCTTGCTGTCGCTGTCGCTGCCCTGCCCCTCCTCGTGACTCTCTCTCTCTCTCTCTCTTCGTATCTGTACCTTACCTTCTTCTACCTTGCTTACCGCTTCTTCCACCCACGCAGAAAGAAAACGAAACAAGTTTAATCCAGAACCAAGCGACAACCACGTCGAATCGCTGTCTTCGGTGCGCCTCCAACACGTCAACTGCGAAGAAACCCGCATCAGGCCGGCACTTGTGGATACGTACTGCAGCGGGGGAGGGGTTGGGCTCCCACGATGCGCCGCCGCCATGCGTCTATGACTCTTTAGCGCTGGAAGAAGAAGTCGAACAAGATGAAACTTCAGCTAGGCGACGAACCAGCAAAGAAGCCTGCCATCGCATCTTGTCTTGTCTCACTGTCTGTCTGTCTTTGTTGAATCAGGCGCATGCGCTTCGATGCTCTCTGCAAACGTACCTGCACTCCAACGAAACCGTCCCGGCCAGGAATGACGAAGTAGGTATCCATCGTTCGTCAATGGATGGTCCTTGGACTTACGGATCAATACCTACCTTACTGTTGTGCATGCAGTAAGCAACACGACACAACCATGACCACCGCCTCAGCCCAACCCAGATCCAACCTCAGACGGCAACGGCAGCGAGCAGGGCCGCTCCCGGGCTGATTGTACCAAAACCATGCCCATCCCAAGTTCCGGTTCATGCAATGCACTGTTCCTTTCTCGCTCCACTTTACCCCCCCTGGTGCCGCAAGCTGGTCTACCTAGGGCTGGCTGTCTGCATGACATTGGATAGAGCTGACACCGCTTCGTCGTGCCTTGCGTCGACACCTGGCCAAAAAAGCAATGCAAGAGGGTTTGCAGAACACACAATCTCTCCGAGGGGAAAAACCCGATTAACGAGGAAAACAAAACACCAGATGCCATGTGTCGTCGGATATTGAGCGCTAACGACAGGAATCCTGGTCCGCATGACACTTAAATCATCATCAGTCTCATGTCCCCAATTGATGGGAGCCAGCCCAGTGTGGACGCTGAACAAACCTGATCAACTTCATTTTCCACATGGTCGGGTGGTCATGCTCGCAAGCCGATCCTAGAAATACACAGTGCTGGCGGTTTGCTTCATTCGCACGGGAGATCCTCATTGACTAGCAAGGAGCTCTGTTTGACCGCCACGCGCCTTTTGTTTTCTTCTTCTTTTACGGATACCTACTGTTTTCGTCGGCCATTTCTGAGCGGCCCGCGATCGTCGCAGCCGTCGCAGATACAGATCCTCACCTCCGTCTTCATGTCGCTTCTGGGCGATGCAACCTCTCGGCACATCCACATCCAGACGCCCAAGGCCCCAAAGATTGATGCCCTCCAGGCTCCATCGTACTGTACCTAGCCAGTTGTGGCTCCTTGCCCGAAAGGGGCTTCGCACGGCCTACTATTTGATGCCAGCCCTTCGGAAGCGGCGGCCTTTTGCGCCCGGCAGCCAACGTCCGCTCACTAACGTGTACTGAAATCTCCGTCGCCTAACAATCACCAAACACATACGGGTAGTAAACACGGGAAATTAGGGGTCCATGGGCCGGCCTCTTTGCACCTGGGTGCTGGATTCGAGCCCTGAGCTTGCGTACCTCTGCGGCATGAGCGCTCGTATTCCAAATCCCCGAAAACCCCAATCCTCCACGTCAGGAATGCGCTCGGATCGACATGAGATGATGCCAGAGATACGCCTTGGCGCCATGGCTCTTTCAAGATAATTTCGGCATCTTCAGGTCCCATTACCCCCATTATCAACGTGGCTGCGACATCGTCCAAGAGACTGACCGACCTATGTCTACCGCCCAATCTAATGCTTGGACTTGGGCGCGACGCCACACATAATAGTCCGAGATCCGTCGGGAAAAAACAATGTGAGCCTCAGTATCTTTAGCGGCAGGGCTCGACGAGGCCGCTATCCCGCCTCACGAATGACTCGACCCAATCGTTCTTGGTGCAGACACACGTGAGCTCGCTCTCGGCCCATCTTCTAGGATGAGGGTAACAGTCGTGTGTTTCGACTCTATTGGACCTTGAAGTGGCAGGCGAAATCCTGGACTGGGCCAACTTTTGAGAAATCTGCGCACCCGCCAACGTTGCCGTCGATTGGGAACGGCGGATGGCTGTCAAACATATTGGCCAATGTCGCGCTCTTCCAACATGCCCGTGTGATGATAAAAAGCCCTCGGCGTCCAACAACCCGGTGCGAAGATTGAAAAACCAAGCTCTACTCCATCCCGTATGCCTGCTACCATGCGCCGCTCTCCGCTCGAGGACCCATTTTGCGGCGCCAGTCAAGTCTGGTGACCTTGCCGGGTTCACACTGTTCCAGGGTATAGACCGAACAGGTGGGACACATGTCGGTGACCCGGCTCTTACTAATGTTCAAGCCCGTTCTTGTATCAAGCCTTCGGCGTTAAATATCGGACCAGGTAGCTTGCTGAGAGTTTCTTCTCCCTTTGCTACGCTGTGATCCTTTCCTGCTTGGCATGCTAGTGGCCGTACAGACACTATTCGAATGCGATCTGAACAATGGCCAAAGTAAGCCGAATATCCTCGTGCCGGCGGTGGTGTGGTGAGCGATCTGATCCGACTGCATCGTGACAGCTGCCGGGGCCAACCATGATCGGCCAAAGTCGCTGCCATCCGATTTGTGCGTGGGATACTGTGGAAGAGCAAACCCTGGTATATGAGTGAATGAGCGAAGATGACAATGGATTCGGACCGGCACACCCATTAGAAGCCATCTCATGTGAATCGCATGCCCGGTGGCCCGTGGGATAGTCTTGATAGTCTTGGCATCCCACCCGCCTTCATGGTTCTGGTTCCAACCGCCGAAAGGCTATCTCGTGTTGGACCGGAACATTAGAGCCATTTGCTGTCTTCCAGTTTCCAATAATGGAGTCCGAGAATGACGTATATACATATCCACAGAGGCATGACATCCTGCAGCCCGGACCCAGGAATTTGGCTTCTTGTTTATCCTCACGTTGGTGGTTTCCCCGTGTCGCATCTTTTCGCTCACGACGGCGAGACCCCCAATCCGGGCCCATCATGTTGGTTCAATAAGATGGCCGACGCAGAAGCTAACGGGATGAGCACAGTCGCGGTGTCGTCGGTGGTATCAACTCCAACGGCCGCTGACGATTACTACAGCTTCTCCAGCTCCGGGGTCCTCGTCTCTACAGCAAAACCCTTGATGTAGATTAGCGGCTTCTTGGGCTCCTCAACTACAGGGATCTTGAGCCGTTTCGGTGTGAGCTTCCTCGGCAACTTCCTTGTCATTGACGCTGCCATTACGCAGACTGTGGCCCCCGATTTGACCTGCCTCATGGGACCGACAGATTCTCGGATTGGATACGACCCGTCAGTCATGAAAACGCAAGACATTGAAGACTGCTATCAACGAGAACACGGCTAGAGTCTTCTCTGATTGATGTTACGGACTCGCTTCCGAATCCGGAAGACTGGTCATGTCAAGCTGGGAGGGCGGGAGAGGCTCCACTTTTCTACCGATCCGGCACGGCTCCGTGCATTCGGGGCTCTACTAGCGCAGCCGGCCGACCTTGCGCGCCTGTTGACGAATCCTCAGACGCTCCCGGAGGGGGGGGAGGAGGGGCTCTCCTTTCAAGATCAAACAGTGGTTCCAAACACCGGCATTCGATAAGGCGGGGTATTGATGACGCCATCAAATGTTGGGTATCACACCGCTGTTGAAGTTCCTCGACTGCCACGGGGGCTGAGTCTCGTCTGCTAAACCTCCCCTGGCAAGCAACTTATCTTCAAAACCAGATTCCCCGCGCAACCTTGACGACATAGCCGGCCCAGGCTGCCCGGGGCCCGAATCTCGACCAAGCCGCAAAACATACCAGGAACAAAAGTCCAACTCCTCGAAAGGAGCTCATTAGTTGACAAGAGTGGGATTCGAACCCACGCCAATTACTTGACTAGCACCTGAAGCTAGCGCCTTAGACCGCTCGGCCATCTTGCCTTGATGATTGATGGGAGAACCGGGATCACAAGCGGAATAACCATGATTGGGAACGAGGGCAAGGGCCCTGGAGTGGAGAATCATGCATCGCGGGTGCCGCGGATTGGTTGGTTAGGCTCGCTCCATTTCGCAGTGGAACTGTCACGGTCTGCGAAGCCGTCCAACCTGCGCAGTAATGGCAAGAGAGAGCAAGACATGATATGATCACAGAGGCTGGCGGTAAGGTTTGAAGAATCCGGAGAAATGGTGGCAGAATAAGACCGTCTCATCTGAAACCGTGAAAAATGCCGTCATTGAAAGTGGAGTGAAGAAATTGTGTCAGGGAAGAAGAATTGTTGTCATTGTCTATGAGCGTCAAGCAATACAAGCTGTCCAGTCTTCACAACGGGTCGAAGCCCACGGGCCGATGCACCAAGCCCAGCTTCTTGGCAACAACAGGAAGCTCTTGCTGAGGGCAGAGAGCAGAAGACGGCAAGGAAAACCACGCGCCTCACAAAACGTAAGGGATGAAGCGCGCCGTCGAGGCGTGCCACCGCTCCCACTTGTCGCCGAACTCGGCCTTGAGCATGCGCTCCTCCTCGCGCACCCTCGTCCACACGCCGAGCAGGAAGACGGAGCAGGCGGCGGGGGCGAGGACCCACTCGACGGCGCGCAGGGCGCGGTGCGCCGGGGGCGGGATCCAGCAGGCGAGGACGCCGTCGAGGCGGGCCAGCAGGGCGACGTTGGACAGCACGAGGACGACGACGCCGACGTAGCTCGGGTGCTGGACGCGGGCGTAGATGCCGGTGGTCTTGAGCCTGGCGGGGCGGGAGAGCTGGAAGGTGAAGTCGCTGCCGAGGGAGCGGTAGGGCCCGAGGCGGAGCGGGACGCCGACGCCGAGCACGAGAGCGAGCGGCAGGGCGGTGGAGGCGGACCAGGTCGTCATGGCGGCGCTGAGGCCGTTGACGGCGCCGTGGCGGAGGAGGACGGCGGGCAGCGCGTCCCCGCCGCCGCCGCCCGGGCGGTGGTAGAGGGCGAGGGCGGCGAGGTGGAGGGACAGGAAGGCGAGCGGGAGGAGAATGACCTTGGAGGCGTGCCGGTGGGTGAGGAGCATCCAGCGGATCGAGTCGGCGTGCCTCGGCGGCTCGTTCGGCTTGGCGGAGGAAGAGGAGGAGGAGGAGGAGGGGGGTTCCGGGTTGGGGTTGCGCAGGCCGACGTAGGTCCCGGCCGTGGAGGCCAGGATCGCGAGGGACAGCAACAGCTGAGACAACGGCATCTCTTCGGCAGAAAACAAGAAGAATGAGAACGGCGCGCCTCTCCTGGTGTTTTTTGTTTCGGAATATCCAAAATAGAGTACCCCGGCGGTGTTGCAGATGAGCGGAGGGAGCGGTGGGCATGGCCAAGGACATCGCGGCCACCACTACGCATTCGTACCGAGAATAAGTCCTGCGTGGTGGCGAATGCACGGGCCTATGGCTATCGAAAGGTACTCCGCGTTCGCCCGTGTCTTGGTGGCGGACTGCATGTTCTTTTTGATATCCCCCCCGCTAGCGTCATCTGTATTACGTTGGGGAGCGTTTCTCCGATCTGGGCATATCGGCTTTTTGAATATTTGAAAGCGTTGAAAGGACTGGACGACGATGCGCAGGGGGGTTATGTCTCCCCTCCGGCCACCCCCCGGTCCGCGCAGGTCGGGGAGTGAGGATGATGAGTCTTTGATGCAGTCTGGATCACCGGGCCCAACTACCAAGCGCTCGCCGGTGTAAAGTATGCGGTCTCGGGAGGGTGCCATGGTCTCCCAGGTCAAGTTTTGCTGGGCGGCAATGGAAACTTTGTTATGTCTGCCGTTGCTTCAGGTCATGCAGCTCACCAAATAAAAAAAATTGAACGGAAGAAGATTTGCTTGCCGAGCAGGACAGACAGGCTGTTGCTCGGTTACTTGTTACAAGTGCCCTTTTGGATGCCCGGTCGCTAGGGGGGAGGGGATGGACGGTCTATACCTCTTGGACAATCTTCACCTCTGGGCCCTCAATCTTCTTGACCTTGCGCCCTTCCCACCACGACACCAGCCCCGCGAGCATGGCGACGCCGCATCCCAAGCCGATGAAGGTGCCGGTGGCCCATGCCTATCCCTGCCGTGTCAGCCATCTCCAGCACGATTCGCGGTAGCCGGGCTCTTGGGGGGGGGGGGGGGGGGTGGGGACGAGGCTCGCGGCTCGAGGGGTTTCACTTACAGGTCGATCGAGCCGGTTGTACCCCCACATGAAGTAGCACAGCACGGCCTGGAGGAACGTGTTGAGCACCATCATCCAGATGGTGAAGCCGAGCTTCCAGAGCGCCGTCGGCGGCGCGGCGCGGCCCGTGAACGTCTCGGGCGGCGCCTTCTCGACCACCTCGGCCTCGGTCCCGGTCCCGGTCCCGGCGACGGCCCACGCGGGCGGCCGGAACCAGCCCCTGTTCTGCGCTGCGAGCTTCAGCATGGCGGCCCGGTCCGCGAAGTTGGCGGCCCGGACGTAGAGGTACAGGTCGCGGAACCGCCAGGGCGCGAGGCCGAAGCCCGTGACGCAGAAGAGCGCGTTGAGGACCTGGCTGCTGATCTCGAGCCACTTCTTGCGGGGCGAGTCGTCGTCGTCGGCGGTGGGGTAATTCATTGCCGGGGCGGCTTTGAGGAGCAGGAAGAAGAGCATGGCCTGGGAGCGTGCAAAGAAAAGAAGAAAACACAAGTCAGTAATTCGCTGCAGGGTCTCTCGGGGTTTGGTCTATTTCGGGTTCAAACTCACACCCCAACCCTATGTTTGTTCGATTGTGTGTTTAGCAAATTGCCGTCTGAATCATCACGGTAACCCGGGAAGGGGGGTTGAGGGGAGACTTACCACAATGTTCAGGCAGTAAATGGTGATGACGAACCCCGAGGGCGTGAGGAAGAACCTCCAAAATGCCCTTAGGCCGTTGGTGATTGTCGTCTTCCACGGCGCCTTCTCCTTGGCCATGTGTTTCTCGTGCAGGCTCTGGCGCCGCCGGAACTGCCGGCCTCCTCCGCCGGGCGGTAGCAGGCTCTCGTGCGTCCCGGACCGGGCGGCCTCGTCCGGCGTTTCGGCCGACGTGGGCGGCCGCTGCTGCTGCTGCTGCTGCTGCTGCTCCTCGACCTCCCTGACGTTGTCGGGTTTGTCGCCAAACACGTTACGGAACCCGGGCCGCCCCCCGTCGTCGGACAAGGTCGACGACGCGCGACGACCGCCCGCGGGCCTGACGAGCGCGAGATCGCCGCGGGGCTCCTGGACGGCGTGGCGCGCCGAGTGGCCCTGGGCGGTGAAGGCGATGTTGTCGCCGCCCGAGTCGGGGTCGCGGAGCTCCGCGAGGTTGGGCGCCTGCGCGATCGCCGTGCCGGCCGCCTGCCACATGCCCAGCTGCGGGTTCGCGTTCATGATGGAGAGGGACGCGCTCCTGACCCGGCCGACGATGCCGACGCCGCCGTCGGCGGGCGACGGCTCGGCGGGCGACGGCTCTGCCATGGCAGCTCGAAGAGAGGGGCGGCGGTGGCCTCTACCGGCTTACGTGGGAAAGCGGTCGGATGGCGCGTGTAGTTCGCCCACAGAAGATACCGGGTCGGTACGAGGCGCTCTCACTCACGCACGTTCGAAAGAAAGTCACACGGGTCGAGATGTCAAGCCGACGAAGGACTTCTCAGCAACATCCATTGCGAACTGATATGGTTTTGGGGAAGGGGGAGCATCCCATCACACGGGGACCAGGTACCCGCGTATTCCGTACGAAGGTATTGGTGCTATTCCGCAAAGGGTCTATTGGAAAAGCCTAAAATGCTGCCCATTCCTGGGTACGGAAGCAGATCCCTGGACGAGCTGAAAGACCAAGGGATGGCCGTGAACAGTTTAGCTCCCAGCATGCAGCACACCGTCGCACACATCCCGTCCCCGCTGTTTTATTCCCTGATCCGACTTGGCAAGCGGTCGCTTTCGGCCTCCGGCCACTGGTGCCGATGCAATGTAGACAACTCCAGTAGTTCATTTCCATCACTTGGCCATATTCATCGAGACGGTCATATGGAGAAACAAACAACGGCTCTCTCGTGCAGATCCCCAAAGTCCCTAGATTATGGGTTACACCGCCCAAGCATTTGAGCTTGCCCTGATCCCGGTGTCGACGCCCCCTGCAATGTTGCACGTCATCAGCATGTCTCCTTTGAGGAAAATTCGATGCTCCTGCGCGACGCTCCTCTCCGCTTGATAGCCGATTGATTGTTCCGCCGAGGAGGGCGTAGACTGACGTCTAGAGGTGAACCAAGGTTTTGGCCCGATGATTTGACGCAGCGCTAAAGAATTCAATGAGCTTTCCTGGGGCGCTCCCCCCCACCCCAAAGTTGACGCTGCCGATTGGTTTGTCGCAGTGAGGCTCCCTCACCGAGGAAGCCTCGTCATCATCTCCGTGTTGAGCAAACAAACTTCATCTAGCTTTTCCTTGGTGCGGGAGGCATGTTTCTTCCGGCGACGGGTTATGTGTGCGAAGCTATGCTTAATCATAAAGCGCAACCATCTCCGTCTGGAGCCATGTTGGACGGTTACTCAGAGCCTGTGCAACTGTTGCCATCCTATAACCCTGTCCGTTTAATCACAAGGTTCGTAGCCGATCCTCGCTGGAGAAACTTTGAGAGGTGATCACCCGGTTAATCCACTAGCGGTAAATCCTGCCCGATCGACCACATCCCTCCGAGCCTCCGAAGGGACCATTTGTGTCGATACGCTGTTCGGGTCTCCTCTTACAACGGTGAAGGCGCCTTCTTTTCCCCTTGTTATCGGATATCGAGCCGGCCCATTGGAAGGATTGTCAGCAGGTTGACCCGGGCGACACCCAACGACCCGGAAACCCCATCGTGTCATGTGAAACGTTGCAACCAGCCCATGACCGTGTGTATGTACGTGCTCAGGAGAAGACCCACGCGAGCCCCGTGGATTTCCAAACCGAAGCGCGCTTTTTCGCTAATGTGATATCAGGCCGGCAACATAAAGCTTGTTCAAGTTTCAACGGATGAGGCGGCATCTCCGTGGTTTCAAAGATGCGTCGCACCCCGGTTATCAAACCTCGTCGACTCTCAGTTATCGTTGGCTTCAACTCTGCTCTGCGTCCATAAACCGCCAATGTCTTGCTCGCTTGGCGCGCTTCTTGACGATGATCCTTCAACTTCTCACCTGTCCACCCAGCTCATCCATTCCCCATAGTGATCGGCGACTATTGCGTGACGGGGCATAAGCTCACATATCTTGAGGATGTGGCCACTTTCCACCGCTCTTGTTTCTCTTTCTTGCTCCATCACGTTCGCCCGTGCATCACAGCCTGACCTGGTGCAAGTGGAATATTCCCGTACTCCGCCATCGGAATGGATACGTTCTCGGCCCGCGGACCCGAGCCATCTATTCAACCTCTCAATCGCGGTCGACAAGAGCCTCCACGTGCAGCGAGCCCTCTACAGCGTCTCGACACCTGGCCATGAGCTCTATGGCAAGCACTTGTCGCGGGACGAGGCGCAAGCGCTGCTCAACCCGGACGACGAAGCCCGCGACGCCATCGTGAGCTGGCTCGTCGAAAACGGAAACGCGGGCCCCGCAGGCGTCGTCAGCGACAACCACTGGATCCGGCTGGAAACGACGGTGAGGGACGCCGACAAGCTTCTGAGCGCCGACTACGCATGGTTCCAGCACCGCGACAGCGGCAAGGAGGTCCTGAGGACGCTGCGATACTCGCTGCCGCGGGACCTGAAGAGCAAGATCTCGTTGATAACCCCGACGACGAGGTTCTGCTCGCACCCCACGGTGCACCGAGTCAACGACGAGCTTCGGAAGCGCAGGAGGAGGTCCTTTGCGGGACCGAGCTTCAACGTCATGTTCACGGCCCAGGCGGACGCCGCGCCTCCGCCGAGCCCCCAGGCCGGGCAAGTCGACCCCACGTGCAACAGGACC
Organism: Colletotrichum falcatum; assembly: GCA_019425465.1. Taxonomy (NCBI): domain Eukaryota; kingdom Fungi; phylum Ascomycota; class Sordariomycetes; order Glomerellales; family Glomerellaceae; genus Colletotrichum; species Colletotrichum falcatum. The sequence continues at coordinate 38,921 of SWKJ01000126.1, read as the reverse complement.
GTCACGCCCAGCTGCATCAGGGCTCTGTACAACGTCCCCGCGAACCTGTCCGTCAGCAAGGCCCGGGGCCTCGGGGTGTACGCCTCCCAGAGCCAGGTGGCCAAGTTTGCCGATTTCGCCCTCTTCGCCGACAAGGTCGACCCGCCCAGCAAGGGCGTCAACTTTACCTTGATGAGCATCAACGGCGGGACGACGGACCAGAACCAGAACACTCTGTCCAACGACGAGCTTAACTTTGACGTCCAGTACGCCGCCTCGCTGTCCAACCCGGTGCCCAACGTCGAGCTCGCCGTCGCAGGAGAGGGGCCCATCCAGCCGGAGCTGGGGAACAAGCCGGGCGACTCGACCGAGCCCTGGCTCATCTGGCTGGACGCGATGCTGAAGCTGCCCGACGACCAGCTCCCGCACACCATCACGACGAGCTTCGGCGAGAACGAGCAGGCGCTGCCGGACGGCTACGCGCAGCAGGTCTGCAACCAGTTCGGCGCGCTCGGCGCCAGGGGCGTCACCATGCTCGCGGCGTCGGGCGACTCCGGGCCGGGCGGCGCGTGCGTCACCAACGACGGCAAGAACAGCACGAGGTTCGACCCCGTGTTCCCGGCGTCGTGCCCCTTCGTCACGGGCGTCGGCGGCGTGCGCGGCTTCGCGCCGGAGCGGGCGGCCGACTTCTCGAGCGGCGGCTTCTCGGACAAGTTCCCGCGGCCGGCGTACCAGGAGGCGGCGGTCGCGCGGTACCTCGACGGCACCGTCGGCACGCAGTTCGGCGGCCTGTTCAACCGCGCGGGCCGCGGGTTCCCGGACGTCAGCGCGCAGAGCTTCAACCTCACCTTCGCCACCGGCGGCGCGCTGTCCGGGTTCCAGGGCACGAGCGCCTCGGCGCCGACCTGGGCCGGCCTGCTCGGCTCCGTGAATGCCGCGCTGATCCGCGCCGGGAAGCCGCCGATGGGCTTCATCAACCCGTGGCTGTACGGCGCCGGGCTCCAGGCCCTCAACGACGTCTCCGTCGGCGAGTCCGTGGGGTGCAACGGGATGACGGCCTTTGGGACCCAGAAGATCCCGCCCGAGTCCGGGCCGAGGATCGTGCCGAACGCGAGCTGGCCGGCGGTCGCGGGCTGGGACGCGGTCACGGGGCTGGGGACGCCAGACATGGGGAAAATCCTCGCCCTGAGGATGGCGGCGTAATAGAGGGTCGGCTAGGCGACCAACGTTTCTCCATGATCTTCATCACCAATCCTTTTGTTTTGTTTTATTTCTTCAATCACGAATCGGTCACCCCGTGGCCGCGGGGGACCTTGCGGAAATGCTGCTCGGATTGGAAGTCGAGATAACATGAGCAAGCCCACGAAAAGGGCAGCACCAGTCGACGCCTCCATGTGATGTGTGATGTAGGAGTTCAAGTACGCAGAAGACTAGTACATGCCCCAATGGCGTCAACTGTGAAGGTGATTGAGGACGCCAGTGCCGGATTTCTGCTGTTATGCTGGCTTTCCTGGATTCAGACGTAATGATTCTCAACTATCATCACTTTGGGCTTTGGCATGGAACCGGGTCACGCATGTCGTATGATTGCAAGTGAGACAAAGAATCGCAAGGACTCGTGGCCAATAACTCGGAGAATGACCTGTAAATAACAAAAAAAGCAAAAAAGCAAAAGAAAGCATACCAACCGACAAGCCGGACCTACGGCCTACCATGGCAGCCCACTCACAGCAACCGGATTCCGGAAAGCCCCCCCCCCCCCCCCCCGATCTTATTCCGCACTCACGACTCCTTGGCCCAATGCTTGCCGCTCCAGAGGCTCCCGGTCGTCCACAGCCAGTAGTCCCGGCCCTTGATCATCCAGACGAGGAAGCTGGGCAGCTGATGGCCCATGGCGGCGCCGACGCCTCTGCTCCTGCCGACCGGGACCAAGTGGTTCTCGCGGGCGTCTTCCGCGAACAGCCTGTCCCGCCCCCCCGCCGCCCGCTCCGGGTTCTCCGACGCCAGGAGGAGGTCGCGCCGGGCGTTGGCGCACAGGACGGGGACGGCGGCCAGGATGTTGTGGACGGCAGGGCGAGCGGCGTAGGAGGACGCGTCGCCGATGGCGTAGGTCCGGGGCCCGGCCGCGTCGACGCGGAGGGTCGAGGGATCGGTCTTGACCCTGCCGTCCGGGAGGAGGAGGCCGGCGTCGACGAAGCCCGTGTTGGGGCTGGTCCCCGTCGCGGGGATGTAGAGGTCCGCGTCGAGCGTCTCTCCGTTGTCGAGGGCGACGGCCGCCTTTGCCGCGACCTCCTCCTCCTCCTCCCCGTCTGTCCTGGTTGTCGTGGTGCGGCGCACGTCGCTGACCCGGACGCCCTTGCGGACGACGACGCCGAGCTGGGCGAGGTAGCCCTCCGCTTTCCGCGCGATGGCCGGGCGGAGCGCGGGGAGGATCTCGGGCGCGGAGGTCACGAGCGTGATGGCGACCTTGCGGCTCCCCGGGGAGCTCTGCGGCCGGCGCGAGCGGCCGTTGAGGTACTCCCCGAGCTCTCCCGCGGTCTCGACGCCCGCGGGGCCCCCGCCGGCGATTACGATGGTCCTGGCAGCGGGAAGGGCCCTTCGGAAGGCGGCCCAGCTCCGCCGTAGGTCTTCCGAGGCGCGGTTGAGGCCCAGGAGAGGCGACGGCGTTGACGCGCCGGTGGCGATGACTAGTGCGTGGTAGTCGAGCGTCTTGACGCCTCGGCCGCCCGCCATGTCGACGGTCACGGTCCGGGCGACGTGGTCCAGTGCCGTCGCCGTCCCGTGGAGAAGCAAAAAGGCGGCTTGGGCATACGGCTCGAACATGGAGGAGATGGCGACGAAGAGCTTGTCTTGCGGGAACATGTCGTCGGATATCAACGCGCGGGGACACGCCTGCCGGCACATGGCTTGGGTGGAGGGGCTGACGAGGACGACCTGGTACTCGTCCGGGCGTGGCAGTGTCGGTAGGACGTGCCTGAGGAGGTAGTGTGCCGTTGAGATGCCTCCATAGGAGCCACCGAGAATGGTGATGTGCTTCTTGAGAGGCGAGTCCGTGGGTTGGGCCATTTTCGGTTGCACTTGAACCGGCGAGAAGGATGGGTCCTACCAAAGCATGGCAGTGCAAAGGGGGGTGAAATATAGCAGAGTCGATGCCCAACTCGTCCGTCATTCGGCCGAAATTTGGCTCGCGAACCGCTGCAAAGCCACCATCGCGAGGTCAGCAGCCCAAGAAGGGGGCATTCTGCAATCACTCGTCCGCCCGCAGCGGTCCGTGATGGAGCGTCAAAACAACATGCGAATGATGCGTAACTACGTGTCTCGGGAACTCGGGCTTCGTGAGGGTTGGGTTATGGACAGTTTGGTTGGGTGGTTGGTTTCATTGAAGCAGTACAACGGGAAGAGAAAGGAGAAAAAGGGAAATTGTTTATTATAGTATTCTTGGCTAGGTAAGTTTCAAAGGCGGAAAGGGCTGCGGCGATGGAAGAAAGTCGGATCCAGCGGCGGCTCGGCCGGGGTTGTGGGTACGGGCCGGCCGACTCGCCGGGATTCGCGCAAAGGCCTTTCTGCTGCAGCAAACTCAGTCTGTGATTGATAATCGATATATTCGAGTCAGTCGAAAAAAAAAAGAAAAAAACCTTGACCGGAACTCATAAGCAGCCATTGAAAAGGCGGGAGACAAGGGCCTGATGTTTGTTTCCTGGTCATGACATAATGGTAACCTGGGAGTGGCCACGGTTGGATGGGGCAAAAGGGTCTCGTCTCCGTGCTCCGTGCTCCGTAGAGGGAGAGAAATTCTGAAGAAAATAAGGAAAGAAAGGAAAAGGAAAATCAGAAAAAAAATCAGAAAGTTCACCAGGGTAATCTATAGTGGCGTCGCTGTATATCTTATTCGGTACCGCGGCCCCCTTGGGGTTTATCTTGCATGGTATTAGTTTGTATGTATGTATGTACGAAGCAAGTATGTACTGCGATGTTACAGTAGCACGCAGGAAAAGTCAACGCTGTTACGCTGAGCGTATTAGGTAAGCAGACTCGGCTGGGCATGGACAGGGGGCCCCTGGGCGGGATGCGGGCGGATATCTTCGGCGTTGGCGGGGTCGTTTTTTTTTCTTGCCAATTCTCGCGCCATCCCACCTTGGGACCTACCCGATTATCTGTGTAGTGGATTGATTGACCGTGTTTCTCGTTTCCCCATGCATTGATTAATTGTGCCGCCCAGACTACGTGTCGTCCGTGTGCTGACCGTTTTACTTTCCTTCTCTTTTCCTCTCTTCTCTCTTCTCTCTGTCATTCTGTCCCTCTTTCCCCCATCTCCCCATCTCCCCCTCTCTCACCCTCTTCCTCTCTCTCTCTCTCTCTCTCTCTCTCTCACGCTCTACTTCGCAAAAACCCTGCGTCCCAACCAACTCATTCATACGCAGCCATGGGCGACCTCGGGTCCATCAACGCCTCTCGGGTGGCCGTCACCGCCCAGTCGGCCACCGACCTCATCGGCAACACGCCACTCGTGCGCCTCAACAAGATCCCCCAGAGCCTGGGCATCGAGGCCGACGTCTACGCAAAGGTCGAGCTCTTCAACGCCGGCGGCAGCGTCAAGGACAGAATCGCCCTGCGCATGATCGAGGAGGCCGAGAGGTCCGGCCGCATCAAGCCCGGCGACACCCTCATCGAGCCCACCAGCGGCAACACGTACGCTGCACCCCTCCGTGTCCCGTCATTCCTTCCTGTCTTGCCCCCAAACTAACACCACACAGCGGCATCGGCCTGGCCCTCGTCGGCGCCATCAAGGGCTACAAGACCATCATCACCCTCCCCGAAAAGATGTCGGCCGAGAAGGTCTCGGTCCTCCGCGCCCTCGGCGCCACCATCATCCGCACCCCCACCCAGGCCGCCTGGGACAGCCCCGAGTCGCACATCGGCGTCGCCCGCCGCCTCGAGAAGGAGATCCCCAACGCCCACATCCTCGACCAGTACGGCAACCTCGACAACCCCCTCGCCCACGAGCACGGCACCGCCGAGGAGATCTGGGCCCAGACCGGCGGCCGCGTCGACGCCGTCGTCGCCGGCGCCGGCACCGGCGGCACCATCACCGGCATCGCCCGCGGCCTGCGCAAGCACAACAAGCACGTCAAGGTCATCGCCGCCGACCCCCACGGCAGCATCCTCGCCCTGCCCGACGCCCTCAACAAGGACCACGAGAACGAGTCGTACAAGGTCGAGGGCATCGGCTACGACTTCATCCCCGACGTCCTCGACCGCGCCCTCGTCGACAAGTGGTACAAGACGGATGACCGCGAGTCCTTCCACCTCGCCCGCCGCCTCATCGCCGAGGAGGGTCTGCTCGTCGGCGGCAGCTCCGGCTCCGCCATGGCCGCCATGGTCCGCGCCGTCAAGGACCTCGGCCTCGGCAAGGGCCACACCGTCGTCGTCGTCCTGCCCGACAGCATCCGCAGCTACCTCTCAAAGTTCGCCGACGACGACTGGCTCGCCGCCAACGACCTCCTCCCCGAGGTCAACGGCCACGACTCCCACGCCACCACCACCGCCGCCGCCGCCGCCGCCAACGGCACCAACGGCACCAACGGCACCAACGGCATCGAGAAGCCCGCCGCCGCCGCCAACGACCCCTACGAGGGCGCCACCGTCCGCGCCCTGCGCCTGAAGCCCGTCATGTCCGTCTCCGCCACGAGCCCCTGCTCCGAGGCCTCCGAGATCATGCGCGACAAGGGCTTCGACCAGCTGCCCGTCCTGTCCGCCGCCGGCAACAAGCTCGTCGGCCTCGTCACCCTCGGCAACCTGCTCAGCTACATCTCCTCGGGCCGCGCCGCCGCCTCGAGCCCCGTCAGCGACGTCATGTTCGACTTTGGCCGCCTCGACGAGGTCGTCACCGACCCAAGGCGCGTCCTCGACAAGGCCGAGGACAAGAAGAAGAAGAAGCGCAACTTTGTCGAAATCACCCTCGACACCCCGCTCTCCGCCCTCAGCAAGTTCCTCGAGTGGAACAGCGCCGCCGTCGTCACCGACAAGACCGAGGGCCCCGCCAGCCTGTCCAAGCCGGTGGCCGTCGTCACAAAGGTCGATTTGCTCACTTGGGTCGTCAAGAAGAAGGCATAAATGGATATAAATGACGCATTTGGTTTCTTCACACCCCCCCTGTAGAGAATACAAAAAGAGAAGAAGAAAAATAAGAAAAGACTACACGAAGACGGTGGTTTCGGCATCGGCGTTTGGAAGCGGCATGGCAGGCACAAATCTTGGATCGCATCAACTGGCCTCGGTTGGCAACATTTGCTTGGAAACACGGGACAGCGTAGACTCAACATCTACACATTGAAGAAACATGGCGGCTTTGGACCTAGAAGAATAGATTCGCAATCAGAATCAGTATCACAATCACAATCACTTTTGGCGCGTTTGAATTGGGCCATCCTTCATCGACCAGACCTGACTGCTGCTTTTATTATTATTCCCCCCCTTTCCCCCCTATACCCGCTGGGCGATCCAGGACCACCACTTGTCGGCCCCCGAGCCGGTCCCGGTGACACTGCCCGCAATCACGTCGACGTCGATGTCGAACTCGCGCAGCTGGTCAAAGGTGAACTTGTCCGTGCCGTAGGCGCCCAGCCAGTCGTCGTGCTCCTCGGAGCCGACGTCGTCGATGCCGACGCCCGAGTCCAACAGGCCCTTGCTGCGCGACGAGCGTATCCGGGTGATCTCGGCCTCGAGGCTGGACCTGACCAGGGCGGCGGGCAGGGCCGTGAAGAGGTCGGCCTTGTTGGCGGCGACGAGGACGGGGACGGGGGCGGGGTTCCTCGACGACTTGCCCGAGGCGGCGCGCTTCTGCAGGGCCAGCAGGACGTCGTAGAGGTAGCCGGCGGTCGGGGCGAGGACCTCGTTCTCGCCGGCGGCGGCGGCGTCGACAACGAAGAGGACGGCCCGGAGCTTGGACTTGTCCGGGGCGGCGGCGGCGGCGGCGAGCTTGGCCATGGCGTGGGTGCGCAGCTTGCCGTGGCCGGGGGTGTCGACGAGGAGGAACTTTGTGTGGGTGCCGCTCGTGTCGTCGTGGTTGCGGAAGCTGTGGGCCGTCTTGCTGTCGCGCGAGGCCGTCAGCTCGACCGCCTGGGGCCGCTGGCTCGTGTGCGTGGCGGCGGGGGCGTCGCCGCGCTCAAAGAGGGTGAGGAGGGCCGTCTTGCCGGCGCCCGAAGGCCCCAGGAGGAGGACCGAGGGGAGGGTCGTGTAGGGTGTCGACTTGATCAGGATGAAGTGCAGGAGCACGGGGAAGAGGAGGACGATGGCGGCGCCGATGGCGATGACCGGCATGGAGGGCGTCATGATGAGCTCGAAGAACTCGGCAAAGGTGCTCCCCATCTTGTCGGCCATGGTTTCTTCTTCTTCTTCTTTTTCTTCCGGGGCTGCTTGGTGTCGCGATGGTGATCTGATAGTGTGCTGACGACTCGACGGGTTTGCTCCCCTTGTGGTGGGATGCCCTGCGAACGGACAGACTGGGATTTGGCGATGCTGAGTCGTGGTCGCGTTGACAGATTTCCAGAAAGAAATGGCCGCCCAAGTCAGTCCAATGCTGTTTCGCCAATCGAGCATGTGGAGCTCTTTCTCTTTCGCCGGCGGCCTCAGCCACAAAAGCCCCACCTTTGAAGACGAGGCTGAGGAGGGTGCATGTGCCAAGCTTTGGGGCGCTAGCTTCCCTTCCACCAATCACGGCTAACACGGCAGACAGGCGGTGGGCTGTCCTTTGTCAGCTTCAGCCCCACTAGTCCGATTTAGGGGCGGAAGCGTATGCGTTGGTCCCCTTCTCACCCTCTGCGCAGTGGCAGTAAATCCCCCCCCCCCCCCCATGTCTTCAATCGTTGCCGAGCTCGAGTGCTGACGACCACACGCAATTTCGTCCACTTGGCTTGCGGTGCCTTTTTCTGTCTTATCGACGACTGTGGCCCTCTCGTTTATCAACCCTTCCCTTGTCTATCTGCTTGATGTCCCCGTCAGAACCCACCTTTAAGCAATGCGCCGCTAGGTTTGAGCCTCAGTAATACTCCGAGCAACCCCCAACTGCGTTTCGTCCTCTCTCTTCTTCTCTCCGACCTCCCCAAACCCGACCGACCCATCGCAACGCAAGGCTTTCCGACCGCCGCCATCGATGGACAAGTCCACCTCGCCAGGCGGCACCGCTGCCACCTCCGTGGCCCCGAACCAGCCTGCCAACAAGACGAGCGCCGCTGCGCCGACGCTGAATAATGAGCTGGAAATGGGGAGCATTGGCACCGATGCGCCGCCCGCGGAAAACGACATTATGCAGATTGCACGGATAGGAGACGTCCCGGCCATGGAGAAGCTCTTTGAGTCGGGGGAATACGATGCGACATACACCGACGACGAAGGCATCACGCCCTTGCATGTGCGTTGCCCTCTTACATGCTTGCAACTCTTTATGCAGCCGAGCCTTTGATCTCGATTGGTGCTAACAGCTCACAGTGGGCAGCCATAAACAACCAGTACGCCATGTGCAAGTTCCTAATCGACAACGGCGCCGAAATCAACAAGAAGGGAGGAGAGTCCGTCGCGACACCCCTGCAGTGGGCCGCCCAACGATGCCATTACTACACTGTCAACCTCCTCCTCCAGCACGGAGCCGATCCTCTCATCACCGACGCCCAGGGCTACAACACCCTCCACATCTCGACCTTCAACGGCAACACTCTCCTGCTCGTCCTCCTCCTCCACCAGGGCATCCCGGTGGACGTGCTCGACAGCTACGGGCACACGGCGCTCATGTGGTCCGCCTACAAGGGCTTCCCGCAATGCGTCGACCTCTTCCTCCGATGGGGCGCCAGCGTCCACACCACCGACGAGCAGGGCTTTACCGCGCTGCACTGGGCGCTGGTCAAGGGGTCTCCCGCCTGCATACAGAAGCTGATCGAGTACGGCGCCGACCGGTTCGCCAAGACGGAGACCGGCAAGACCCCGGCCGTGACGGCCAAGGAACTCAACACAGCCGGCGCGTGGCACAGGGCCTTGAAGGAGTGCGGCTACGACGAGGATGGACAGCCGATCGAGCCGCAATTCCCCGGCGCCACCTTCCTCCGCCAGGATAAGAGGGGGTTCGTCACCAAGTTCCTGTTCCTGTGGCCCTTCCTCCTCATCTGGTCCATGATCACCATCTTGGGGAGCTTGCCGGTCTTTGCCGGCGTGCTCTTCGCGCTGGCTGTCGGGTACGGACTGCAATGGTGCGCCCAGCAGGTGCTCGAATTTGCGCCGCCCGATATGAGACACTTCCACAAGACAGTAAGTGGCCGCCGACTCGCTGGCATCCGGACCTCTGCTGACAAGATTAGCCCTGGTTGGCCGGAATCTTCGCGGCCTCGCTGTTTTGGACAGGCCTGAGATGGCTGACCACCATCCTGCCTGGCACAACGGGCTCATCAGGTATGATTGGAGAGCCCCTCCCAAACGTGCTTTCATCGGCGCTGACATGATGTAGACGGCACAGGGTCGCACTGGTGGCTGAACCTGATCTTTGGCACGTTCCTCGGACTCTGCGCCTACTTCTACAGCGCCGCCATGCGCTACGACCCGGGCTTCGTCCCCAAGATGAACGGCATTGCCGAGCAAAAGGCCGTCATCGACGAGCTCCTGAAGGAGTGGAAGTTCGACGAGACCAACTTTTGCGTCACGTGCATGATCCGGACGCCCCTTCGCAGCAAGCACTGCAGGCGATGCCAGAAGTGTGTCGCCAAGCATGACCAGTGAGTAGTTGACGTGAAACCCCCATGGTTGGGGGGCGCATTGCTGACCAGAATAGCCACTGCCCTTGGGTCTACAACTGCGTTGGTGTCAACAACCACCGCCACTTCTTCTTGTACCTCATCAGCTTGACTATGGGCATTGTCTCGTACGACTTCCTCGTCTACTACTGTAAGTGCCGCACCGCCCGTGCTTCGGCTTTGATGCTAACATGACATTAGATTTTTCCAACATCTCAGACAAGGCTTCGGACAGCTGCAACTTCCTCAGCCCTGGGCTTTGCAGGGTTATCAACGCCGACGGCTACACGGCAATCCTCACCGTCTGGGTTACCCTCCAGCTTACCTGGGTCGGTATGCTTCTATTCGTGCAGTTTGTCCAGGTCTCTCGGGCGATGACGACCTACGAGAACATGTTCGGCATCCAAGACGGCACCCTCACCTCGGCCTTCACGTCGACCGGCACGCCCCTGGACCCGAACCACCCGTCCCTGACGCCTCCCGACGCAGCCGGCGGTCACGGCCATGGTCACGGCCACAAGCACAAGGGCGGCCGCCTCCAGCAGTGGGCCCGCCTCCTGGGCGTCGACCCCTTCATCGAGACGATCCGCGGTCGCGGCGCCGCGACCCAGAACAAGAAGAGGAAGAAGAACCCCTACTCCAACGGGTGCATGGCCAACTGCCGCGACTTCTGGTGCGACCCGGCGCCCATGTTTGGCCAGCGCGAAAACGGCTCTGCCGTCTTGGGCGGCGAGCCCATCAACTACGCGGCCATGTACGAAAGCCCGAGTCTGATGAGCATCAACAGAGGACGAAGGAGAGCGGGCGGTTACGAGTCCGTCGCTGCCGAAGACGTGTAATAGAGTGTTTGCCGTTTTTCTTATGACAATAATGGTCTCTAGAGATGATCACAGGGGGGGAGCTTGGCTGGCTCATCATCGCCTTTTCTTCCCCGCGGCTGGTGGATAAGGAAAAGTGCGGTGTTTTGTCTTTGAGCGACGACTGCTTATGGAAGAAAAAGATTACGACGAGAGACTGAGATGATGTTTCACAACTGACGAAGAGGACAGAGCGGTCCAAGGGGCGGGAATCCTCACCTGCATAAGCTCGCGATGTATTAATTTGGGTATTGTGTAGTAGTTGTAGCAGTAGTGCTGTGAGTCTTATAAGGCTGGGGGAAGGGGTTTAAGGAATGGGAGCTTTTCTTCTTCTTCTTTTTTTTTTTTTTTTGCATGCTGTAGTTTGTGGCTCGGGGTATATTGTATATCGGCGTATATCGTACGATGTATATACGATTATATACGTTCCTCGCCACGTCGACGCCCATGAAAAGTCCGACTGTGGAACGGCGAACCTGGTGTATCCCTGCAACGTCGACGTCTCCGCCGGCACCGTCTTGGCCTAATGAGGCAACCTCGGCCGGTGAAACACTAATACTTTGAAAACCGCGCGGAGAGGTTCGCCGGTAGATTTGTTCCACCCCGGAGGGAGGCCCTCGGCCCACGACCGCGTCCTTTCTGGACGACCTCCCTGGAGCTCGGACGCCGAGGGTTATTGCAAGGCTGCCTTGGAACATCTGAGACGAAAGGGGGAGGGGAGGGGGCGGTCGCCTCCTGACGGCCCAGCATCTCCACTCGCTCTCGGCCGGTTTTTGCTGACCTCGTCGTCTTAGGCCAGAGAACCTAGGACGAGGAGACGGGCGTGTCGGGTACAGAAGCACATCAGGGAGCTGGACCGACGCCGTTTCCAGCAAGAGAGGGGGCGCTGTGTTACAGCATCTCCAAAGCATACCGACCACCCCAGCCAGTTTGATTCTTTTCCAGGGCTCCGGAAGGGCTAATAAATACGCTTTATTTATTCGCTTGTTTGTTCATTTTTGCGAATTGCGAAGCATTGCGACCACGACCCCCCCCCCCCCCCCCCCCCCCAAAGACGCTGGCCAGCGGCGGGTTAAAGTTTCAAGCTCGCTCGTGGTCGCCCGGGAGCTGTGGTTTGATTTTATACGCGGAACAGGAAGCGAGGCAATACAGGTCTGGAATCTTACAGGCATGGAGGCTTCTCTGGCGTTTTTATCATGCCAAGGCTCAGTAGCTTTCAACTTCAAAAGTCTCATAGGACGCCTCTCGAATCGGACCGGTGTCTGGAATCAGCAAGTTTAGTTTGCTGCGTTGCTCTTCTCACTCTCTGGTCTCGGCACTGCGAGGCTGCCATAAGGCACACCATAGCCACAGAGTCTTTACGACCCGGCTGAGATGTTGCTGAAAGAAAGCCTAGCAGTTTACGATGTTCAGGGACTAATATGGGGTGTATAGTACCTCTACCCTTGCAGGTACTCTTGACCTCCATGGTCTGGGTAGAAGTCTGGATATCTCCATGGAATAGACTGCATTGTATAAGTATCGAGCAAGATACCTGTGTATATGGTCGATGAGAGGGACCGCCTTGGATATGTACCTCGTTGCTCTTCCCACGCGGTTTTAGTACACGCATCCGATAGCAATCCCTTCTACTAGGACTACATACTACAAGGGATGTTATAAGTATAATTGAACATCTCGTTAGGTATGTAACAAGTAGTCATTACGTTAGGTTTACTCTACGTATACTCCGTAGAAGAGAAGAAGATGTTGTGGATACATAGCGAGGGGGAAAAAAGGCTACTAGTAAAGCTGGAAAAGGAGCTAGGTTACATACCTGAAACCTAAACTGCACGTGCCTCGTCTGGTTTTACAGTCGGCCTATCCTCTGTAGATGCTCAGCATCCCAACAAATATGCATCACGGCCGAATTCCAACTGCTCTCCCCTTTCCCGACCCCCCTCCCTTTCTTTTCCTCTTTATTCAGGTTTATTCGGGCCTCTGGCCTTGTAGTGTGTATGTGTAGAGATGCGGTGTATCGGGTTTAATGTATCGTGATATTTCATATAATATACTGGGTGAACTGCACCAGACCGCTTCGGGGGGTTCGATGCGGTATTCACATCCATTAAGTTTAGTCTACAATATCAAGCAAATGCCTATGCCTGCCTATGTACTGCACAACTCATAATATGATGAAAAAGTCTTACCACAAATTCAACTCAAACAGCGGAGAGCAGCCAAGGTATCATAATGCAGAATCCACAGGATTCAGCTTCTGCGCTTCAACTCGCTCCCCGATAGTGGGATTTTACAACACTTGGGTATAGATTGCAGGGCCAACAAACCAATCCACGTCTAGGTACGAGCATTGAATCAAAATGATGATGTAAAGCCGTCTCAATTCTGTCTCTGACTAGGTATATACGCTCCAGTCGTGAATATGATACAGGGCACCAAGGCCCGAAGAAGAAATAAAAGCCCAATTTATACATGAAGATTGGCCTCGCGTCGGAAAGCAACGACGCGACGTGCCGCTTTTGTAGTTGGACGTTTCACTGAAACGCCGTCTTCACCCATCAAGGGTGGTCCGGTCGCGAGCCTAACCGATGGTCTTGACAACGGCGTTGTAGGCCGCCTTGGGGTTGTAGTTGGCGTCGAACAGGAGGGGGTTGCTGCCGGTCCTCCAGCTGTCGGTGTCGCGGACGCCCCAGACGGTGATGCCGGTGCACTGAGCAACGTTCATGCAGGCCTTGGTGACGGTGCTGTAGTCGTTGGCGCTGGCGCCGGCGATGTCGAGCTCGGTGATGGCGACGTGCTTGACGCCGCTGCCGGCGAGGGTCTTGAGGGCGCCCTCGACGCCGGAGGCCTGGCCGGCGCTGAGGTGAGTCTGGGAGCCTACGGGTAGAAAGTTTTCGTTAGAATAAGCCAACGGGAAACAACGCCGGCGCGGTTTTGGATAAACATACCGATACCGTCGATGGGGATGCCCTGGGCAAGCCACTGCTTGACCTTGTTGGCCATGCCCTTGGTCTTGGCGTAGTTTGCGCTGTCGAGGTTGTAGTCGTTGATGAAGAGCAGGGCGTTGGGGTCGGCCTTCTTGGCGGCGTTGAAGGCGATGCGGACAAAGTCCTCGCCGAGAACGTTGGAAAAGACGGAGGAGCGGAGGGTGCCGTCCTCGTTGAACATCTCGTTCACGACGTCCTGTCCAGAAGGCATCAGCACGGGCACTACATTACACTTGGTGAGATGAGGGGGGCGGTACTAACCCAGTGCATAATCTTGCCCTTGTAGCGGCCGACGACGGCGCTGATGTGGTCCTCGATGGTCTTGGTGAGGGTGGCCTTGTCCTTGATGTCCTTGACGTAGCTGGCGAGCTGGGAGTGCCAGACCAGGGTGTGGCCGCGGACCTTCTGGCCGTTCGCGGTGGCGAAGTCGACGAGGGCGTCGGCGTTGGCCCAGTTGAAGTTGCCCTTGGTCGGCTCAATCTGATCCCACTTCATCGAGTTCTCGGGCGTCAGGACGCCAAAGTCGCTCTTGAGGATGGCGGCGTTCTTGGCGTTGGAAATGAGGTTCCTGTCGCCAATGTTTCCGTAGTACGCCTTGCCCTTGGCCTTGAACAGCTTGTCCAGGCTCTGAGAGGCCTGCCTCTCCTCGATCGGGGCGGCGAGGGCGGTGAGGGGTGCCAGGAGGCACACGAGGCCGGTAGAGAACTTCATTTTCAAAATGAGAGTGGGAAAGAATGAGTGGGCTTTTTTTTTTTTTGAAAAGAAAAAAAGGATTGTGACACGAGAAAGAATGAGTGACTGTGGCTTGGTGAAGAGGTGCAGTGAAGGTTTGCCTTGGGCAGCCGACTTTATATATCGAGATGTGAGCGGCCTCGACGAGAAGGTCGACGACTCACGCCGGGGCCCCGGCCAGGAAGGGGCTCGGCAACGGCCCTGCATCTCGACTAACAGAAGACTAATGTCACGGCATTCTGCCGACGTTCTACATCCAGGCATGGTCATTTGGCCGCTATCAAAGACCCCGTCCCCATACGCGGAATAGGAGGGGGGGGGGGGGCTGGACGTCCGGCGTGATGTATATTGTCCGTCATGGGTACGATCAACAGGCCATATCATTTCTCAGATACATCCCGTGTCAGCAGACCACCATATGCAGTGTGCCCATCAAGGGGAGAGGCGAATCTTTGCCTGCCGCCGTGGTGGGGTTTAAGCATATTGGTCTGGCCACATGGAGGCCGTCCAGGGAAACGTTTGTGTCGGGTTGAAATTGAGTACTGTTGTAGCAAACCCACCACCACGGGGGAGACATGGGGGCCGTGTCGGCCCGTCGGAGCTCAGATATATTGCAAGCAATTAATAATGTGACTGGAAACGTGCCTAGTGGCTGGGGGCTGGTGAACGGAAAATTGATTAGTCTGTCGCACTTGGTGAGACCCGAGATTCGTAAAGCTCGGACTATGTCAGACTGACTGACAGACGATTTGACAAGACCGATTCCAAGCCGTTGGCCGTTGGCGCGTATCGGGACTTGGCAGAGCAACGCCATACACTACACTAGAAGCTGGCCCGGTTCCTGCATCTCGGTACCGAGTGCCAATGCCAATGCCAATGCCTCCTCCGATGAGCCGCATCTTGGCGTGGGATTTGATGGCAACGTGCTGTCGAGGATTTCCTCTTGCTAGATACATGAGGCAGGTCTGCTACATGGTTGCATGCGATTAAGTTCTGCATAAATCGGCCGGGCTTCCTTGCCAGCTGGATGAGTGCCCACTCCGTTCTGTTCTTCTTGCTGCAGTGGTCTTTTTTTTCTTCTTCTTCTTTTTCTTTTCTTCTGCCCCTTTGCCATATGCGGTCGCGTTCATGCTTTGGCTTCAGCTCATGGAGCTTGGTTCCGCCCCGTCCGCACGATCCCGAATTCCGTCCTCGCTAACCGGCTGCATGCGTGCTGTAACAGATGGGTGGGTTCTCCTCGAAAGGAGGTTCGGACGGCAACACATTTCGGGGAGTGGCTCCCGTCTGGTGCGTTGATGATATCATGCTCGAAGGGGTGGGTGGGTGGGTTGGCCGTCGTCGGTCAACTTGCGAAAGCTGATGGGCGCGCGCCGTTGGACCGCCCAATCGGGGTGCCTGGTATCAATACGCAATTCATTTGTGCGTAACAGGGCGGCATCATCAGCCTCTGGAGCTGGACGCCGTCGTGTCTCAGCCCCATGCGACCCGATATCCAGAGCCTTTTGGGCCGTTCGGGTATGGGCCGGTAATGCGTCACCACACCGGGCGCGTCTTAATCTCATCGGAACACAAGCGTCGTTTCGTACCATGGCTCCCATTTCTGCTCAGTACCCGGAAGAACTGATGCGATGCCTCGCTTGACCGGGAGCCAAATCCCACCCATACGTGGAAAAACGTGCTCCAACGACGGCCGGACTCTCCGATCAACGTCGAGCCCGTCGCAACCCGGCGTAGCCTGTCATGGGAGAGCCATCTACCGAAGAACAAACAGGCATGTTGTCTCCACTACAATTTCTTATGCCCGTCAGAGCGGGGACCGATGCCAGGGTTGACGACGATTTTATTGAACAAATTACGCTCGCCGACCACCTGGCGATCTTTGCTCGAAGGCTGCGAGGCCACTTGGGCAGTAATTTTCCGCCTACCAGCGCCCTCGCTTATCAGCCGATACTATATCGTTGGGGGAAACCAATATGATCGGCCCTTCTGGGCACAGGTCACGATATTCCGAGTTAACCGCTCGGCCCGCGGCTGCAAAACAAACCTTTCCATCGTTTACTATGTAATGTAATTAGACTCCTGGCTTCGTGTGGAGGCATCGCGGTAGCTGGTGGCTTGGAAAGATCCGTAGCGCGCGCGTGTGTGTGTGTGTGTGCAGCACGTCGTCCTTCATCGCCAAGCGCAATCCTTCCGGGGTGCATCGTGAGGTTTCGCCGCGCCGCGGAGAGACTACGGATACCGGCATCCAAAACGACCGTCCTCCTGGCCGGATTATTCTTCGAAGCCCAAGTCCCCGGGGCACAAGCTTTCTTGGCAGATTGGACGAACGTCCACCCCTGTTCCGGGACAGGTTGTTTTCCCGTCTGTTTCGCACAGAAAGATTGAATCGCACTTTCAGCCGCCGGCTAAAATCCAAGAGAGCAATATATGCTGGACACGCGGGCTTGTTTATTCTGCCCCGCCGTGTGCCCCTTTCCAGATCAACCTTGCATACGGCGTGTGGGGTTACGACGCCGTCGGGTTCCTCAAGAGCTCGCACTCAAGCCCCCCCGTGGTATAAATCCACTCGAGCCCCTATCCCTTTCTTCTCCACGCTGGAAACGCTAGAGACGTATCTCAAGGCTTGGCATCGTCCCATTTTCCCCATCGCAGCAGTCATGAAGTTCAGCGCCATCGTCTCGGCCTTGGGCCTGGCCGCCTCTGCCACCGCAGCCTCGCTGCAGCAGGTCACCAACTTTGGATCCAACCCAAGCAACACCAAGATGTTCATCTATGTTCCCGACAAGGTGGCTTCCAACCCTGCCATTGTCGTCGCTATCCATTACTGCACCGGCACTGCGAAGGCCTACTTCAGCGGTACCCCTTATAAGTCACTGGCCGACCAAAAGGGGTTTATTGTGATTTACCCCGAGTCGCCGTACTCAGGCACATGCTGGGATGTCTCCTCAAAGGCAACTCTGACGCATGGCGGTGGAGGCAACAGCAACTCTATTGCAAATATGGTTACTTACGCCCTGGACAAGTACAAGGCCGACAAGTCCAAGGTTTTCGTCACAGGTTCTTCGTCTGGTGCTATGATGACTGTAAGTTAAAATGCACCACCGACCACCGCATCTTTGCTCAAAGTTTAAGCAATAGCCAGACTAACAATCGCTGACAAATGATACCAGAACGTCATGGCTGCAACGTACCCTGAGCTTTTTGCTGCTGGTGTGGTCTACAACGGTGTACCTGCGGGTTGCTTCTACACGGGCAGCGTCGACGGCTGGAATTCCAACTGCGCGCACGGCAACGTCAAGAAAACCGCCAGCGAGTGGGCTCAAGAGGTCGAAAACGCCGACCCGTCCTACAACGGCACACGCCCGCGTATGATGATCTACCACGGCAGCATCGACACTACCCTGTACCCCGCAAACTACCAGGAGACGATCAAACAGTGGTCCGGTGTCTTTGGCTATAACCCTGATAAGCCCGAGAGCTCCAAGCAAAACACACCGCAGACCAACTACCGCACTGACGTGTTCGGCGACCACCTTACCGGCGTCTATGCGACCGGTGTTGGGCACACCGTGCCCGTCCGGGGTGCGGATGATATGAAGTTTTTTGGCTTGTAAGAAAGGGGAGAAGAGCGGCGGTGTCACCATTCTTGAACATACTTCGAGTTTATCTTCTTACCGGAGGGTATTGTAAATTTCTTGGACATATTTCGAATTTCTTTTCCAACCGGAGAGTACATATTGTAAATGCACATCATGATCTGCAAAGAACATATGATCAGCATCAAATAAAGCTCACCTATATCTGTAGATCACAGATGTATACGTGTCTGTGCTCCTCGGCGAGAACCGCGGTGGGTAAAACTGCTTGTGTTTTACATGGAGCCAGTAAACACTCACCCATGGCCTGTTCTCCTTCGTACAAAGTATACATCCACGAAACAAAAGGATTGGAGACACGGGTTTGCCCGTATATACGCTATGAGATAACACGTGTCATGGATCCTGATTCCCGACAGCCTCCAAAGGCTCATGCGCAAGCAGTATGTGGCATCGTGACTAGCGCGGTCGCGGTGAGGACTGACTGAGTTGTTCGCTCTCCAAGGCCTTTCTTCCCTTTGGATAGCAGTTACCCTGCGAGTCACTCTGATTGAGTGTTTGAGTCGCTTCACCTGGTGTGGCGCCGGTCGGCTTTGATAGTTCATGTGGAACGCGACTGACACAGCTGTGTTTACACTGCGATATACGTAGTAAGCGACCTAGAGCATTCTTGTAAAGTTGTTGCCCGCTGACTCGTTCTGAGTTCCCGACGCCACCTGTGTCTTTCTCTACCTGCGACCCAGATTCGGCCCGCATAGTCTGATTCGTGCAGCCACAAAGGCAAGATTGACTCCACTCGAGGACATGACCTTGCTGCCAGCCCGGTGTGATGTAATATAATTGAGGCTAACATGACTTCACCGACATCAAATCTCGCAGTCGCGGCGAGGCCAAGCAACCTAGCCCACATAGCTGTGTAGAGAACGTCTGTATTTGCCGTCTCAACTTTGACTTGAATTAGCTTTCGAAACTAGTTCAACGCTTTAGGCTCGCTGTTCTCTTTAATAACATGTACGATATAAAGCTGTCTTGCTCATGCATGCCGAGCCGAGCCGAGCGGCTGTGCAAGTATGGAAAGCAGCGAAACTCCGGAATATGGAATAAAGTTTTTAGAGATATAGTTCTTATGTGGGCATATGGTATTCATTAACATGAGACAATGACATGCACTATAACAGATGGATCACCAAATGGAATCGAGCACGACCAAACCTTTGCTCCAAGATACCAGGGTGTGAGGAAAGAGTGTAGTTAAAGATATTGAAGCTCTGAAATCCCGAAGCGATATCTCACGTCTCAACGTTCACATTGGGCTGATCAATACTCGAAAGATCACCGACTTGGCGCACGCCTCCTTCATGCCTCTGTGGCGACAACAAAAGCGCCATTGGACTACGGTAAAGATGGTGTCCCAAACCTCTAGGCCCCTGCCCGACGTAAAACGTGACACTCGTCGGCTGCGTCGTGGAAGTAAGCATGTGCGACTGGGAGTCTGAATAGACTCAGTGTTACTACGTGAGAGGCGTGCCAGATTCCTGGCGCGTCAAACAAACCGCGACGTGGCCGGCCTAGAAACACGGTAACCTTTTGGGCAAGTTTCATCGGGCTCGTACATGTCACAAGGCTATCTTACCTCACCATCTCGTAAGCGTGTTGTCAGGGCTTCTCGACGCTTGTGGAGGCCGTTCAGCTTCAGCTTCGGCAACCTCATGAACCCATCCACCAGCCCGGCTGCAAGGCGTGATGCCCCGACCGAGTTTCATGCCATCTTTACTTATTCCCGGGCTACCAAACTCAGCATCATGCTACGGCTCAGCCGTGACAAGTCTACTGCTCCACGCCAAGGCCATCCACCGCCGGATGTCAGCTCGACTTGCCCTGCCCCCCCCTCCCCTCAGCGCCCCCCTCGAATCGAGATCGTTGGAAGCTTGAAGGTGCCGACTTTAAGCATGACTTTGCAGTCCCTTTCCGCGACAAAGCGTGACTTTGACAGAGGAAAAGAGTTGTCTTCTTCGACGAGGAAAGAGTTTACTCAAGCCCCTGCGTTCAGCTCGAAGCTAAGCCGCTCACCCGCTGTATGGCAAAACCAAGAAAGAAAGAAAAAGAAGAAAATGCCGAACCTCCCTGTATGCGACAGTGATAAGAGGCGGGAAACTTTTTTTTCGCGGAAACGTTTTCCCCCTCATCCAAAAAAGCAACAACCATAACCCGCCGATTCGGACGACAACCGCACACAAACACGGCGGTTTCATCTCGTTGTGGTGCACCTTGTCGCAGCTTCAAGCATGGCGCCCCCGAAAGGGGCACAAACTCATCGCGGTGACCGTCAGCCCATAGCGTACGCTGTACTTTGGTGGTAAGAGCAAGCAGACGGGTGCCCTTGCGCCCCCCCCCCCCCCCCCCTCCTCGAGCTGACGAGACCCATCCCGGATTCTCGTGCGGCATCGGACCAATTTAACCTCTCGCCTGCGGGCCACTTCGTCATGGATGCCTTTTTACCCTCCAGCGTCGCTGGGGAGGCTGGCCTTGAGGTCAACCTTGTTTCTAAGACGGGCAGCTGTCAGCCCCGACGGGCTGTGTCGGCAGCCGGACTGTCTCCGGCAGGAATATCGCTAGGTTTGGGAGAACACTGTTCGAACGAGCTTCAGACGAAGGTCGATAAGGTGCCAAGCCCAGCGGCGTCGGTTACGGAGCGAACGAAGCCATCACGCCTTCCTTCAAGCCACACTGAGAAAAGGGTACTATAATATCAGTACAATGTCCTTTTTTAACTTCAAGGTAGGTAGGTGTTGTGGTTTGGCTGTAGTGGCACAGGCATTCGATCTGTTGGTTAAGATTCCGTCATCTAGGTGTACAGGATAGGAAGAGTATAAATATCTACATCTACGTCTGTATTAATCATGGATAATGGTCTCTAGAACCCCCACAAGCGATCCAGCTCAGTCCACCCTGCAAACTTACAATCCCGATATGTGAAAGCCCGAACCACAGCACTGTGACCTGGGCCACATCCCAATGTCTCAACCTGGCACAGAATCCCCAGTAACGAAGGGCAAATGCCGAACCTGACTTCACTTCAACGGGCAAGCCGAAGTGGAAGTAGTCGTTTGCAGAAGGTCTACAAACACGATCTAAGGCCATGGGCGGTATATATATAACATAGATCAGCTTCTTCAACAGTACGTCAAGCCGCGGCTCGGCAGCGTCTCTGTTTTGGCCAAAGTTCCAAAGGCGTGCTGCCATGGTTAAAGTGACCTCAGATATGGCACAGGTCCGAGGCGTTGTGTATCAAACGTTTACGTATTATAATGTTATATAAGTATTAAGTAAAATACACCAAACCACTTAGGTGCGTTGAGAGCCGTATCAGCATCAGTATATGTAGAAATGTATATGTACGAGGCTAGCTGGGAACGGAGTTGGTGTACATGAAGATATCGTATGCAGAGACGCCTACGAGGAACGAATTTCCCTCACAACAGCAGGATAGCAAACTTACAGAAAGCCTGCTATTACAGAAGTAAACATAACGGTAGTATACTGTGATGAACCACAGCGTCTGCTAGAAAGAATGTAAAGTAGTTGTCTTAGCTAGAATCTACATAGGAAATAAATTACGTGTAGAAATACCCTTCTAGGGTAGAGTAACTAGGTAGTAAGCTATATACGTAGCGTATACTATTAACTATTAGCTATATAAAGCTATCTTAGCTTTATAATATACTCCCCTAGTTATAGGAGTATCCCTATAGGTAGAAATAAAAATAAGTAAGCTATTATAATAAAGAAAATAAAGTAATTATTTACTAATAATTATCTTATAATATAGCTTTTCCTTAGTAATATAAATAGAAGTATTATTTTAAAAATCCTTTTTAAAGTAATATTATAGTTATTTATAATAATAAGTTACTTTTTCTTTTAATATTTATAGAAGTTACTAATAAACTATACCTTTTTTTTTTATATAAGTAAAAATCTAAGTTATTAAAACCTATTAATTTCTTTATTACTAATTTTTTTATTTTTTTTTTATTAATAATAATAATAATAAGGTAAGTTTATACCTTATTTATATTTTTATTAATTTAGCTAGGTTTTTATTTAGTTTTTAATTATTAGATTAAAAAATAGATAGTTAATAAGGGTTAAAAACTATTCTAAAACTCTTTTATATTATAGGAATAACCTAAAAAACTACTTAAAGTTTAAATCTAAGATTCTAAAGTTATAGTTAATAAACTTAAGGCTATTAGTCTTAACTTATTTACTATAGTTACTACTTTATACTAAGTATATAATCCCTTTTAGCTATAAAACCTTTACTAACTATATTTTAGCTTATTTAGTTTATATAGTTTATTTACTCTTAATACTCTATTTAAATTATATAAAGAGTTTAAGTATAAAGATTATATAAAAACTTCTCTTAGACCTATATATACTTTAAATCCTATATTTATAATAATAGATTTTATTAACGCCTTATTTAATATAATAAATAAGTTTAATAACTATTTTAAAAAAGCTATAAAGTTTTATAGGTATTTTTTTAATTAATTAATATTTTATTTCTAATTAGATAGGTAAATCTAAAGCTTTTTTTTAACTAAGTAATACTTACTACTAATAATTACTATAAAAATACTAACTTAGCTAGTTTTAGTATACTTTAAAAATATTATAGTAGTAAAATAAAAGGTTCTAAATAAAAAAAAGCTTAGTATAATAAGGTTACTAAGTATCTTAAAGTACTTTAAAAGTTAAAGCCTAAGAAGTTTTTTACTTTAAAAACTAGTTATACTAAGGAAACTAATTCCTCTAGTAATTAAAATATAATAGTAAGTACTTTAGATAATAATATCTCTCTAATCTTAGCTAATATAAACCCTAATTTAGATAGCTTTAATAAAGTATAACCTAGTAATAATAAGAATACTAGTAGTATTTAAGGGGATAGTAAAGTTAACTAAAAAAATAAAAATAATTAAAAAGATCTATTAAAGCTAAATACTAAGTTTAAGCTAAAGCTTACTAAGGATAATAAAAAAAAAAATAATAAAGAGAAAATTATTTTATTTTCTCTTAAGAAAAGTAAAAGAAAGTTATATAGTAGCTTTAGTTTTAGCTTATTTAAATATAAAAAGCTAAGAACTAAGTACCTATATAATAAAGATAGAAATTTAGTTTTCTCTAATAGACTACTAAATAATATCCTTTACTTTTACTATATAAAGAGTCTTTTATATAAGAGTATATAGAGGGACTATAGTCTTAGTAGAAGTATACCTTATAAATAATATATTAAGAATAAAACGCTTTATTTTACTATTCCTAAGGATATAATTAATATAGTAAATAAGTTTTATAATATCTTATATAATAAGAACTTTAAGGTAAGTATAAGTTATACTTTAATATAGGTTTTAGTTAATATTTATATTAATCTATTTCTTAGGAGTATAGTTATATAAGTAAGACTATTTAAGTTTATATAAATAAGATCCTTATACTTTATAAGAAGTAAAAGGGTAAGCTTAAGATAGGTAAAATTACTACTATTAATACTTTAGAGGGTTAGTTTTTTACTTTAGTTTCTAGCTATAAGAGATATTTTAAAAAAGATTATAGTTCTCTAACTTTAGTTTTAAAGTAGTATAAAGAAAATAAGTTATTAACTATAAGTATAGTAGCTATAACCTATAAGGGGCTTATAAAGTCTTTTTTTACTATAGCTAATAATAATAATAGCTATATTTCTCTATTTTATATTTTACTTAAGGCTTTTAAGGATATAGTTTAAAATAAAGCTACTTAATTTTTTAGTTTAGAGGTTTTTTTTTATTAAGATAGTTAGTATCTAGGTAGGATACTAAAAAAAAAAAGAAAAGTATTTTAGACCTAAGTTTTAGTTCTAAGGATAGGTCTTTTTAAATAAAAATAATTTCCCTTTTAGTTAATAAGGTTTTTATCTTATAAGATAGTTTTTAGATAAATTTACTTTAGAATTTTATTTACTTTTACTTTATTTATTTACTATTATTAACTTAAATAATATTATATATATTTACTAGGTTAATTAGTAACTAAAAGTATTTAAATTTAGCCTATAAAAGGTTTTTTATTAGTCTATTAGCTAGTATTTTATTTATTATTATATAAATAATATTAAAACTTTCTTT
Source organism: Colletotrichum falcatum (assembly GCA_019425465.1). NCBI lineage: Eukaryota > Fungi > Ascomycota > Sordariomycetes > Glomerellales > Glomerellaceae > Colletotrichum > Colletotrichum falcatum. The sequence continues at coordinate 14,812 of SWKJ01000126.1, read as the reverse complement.
TATAAACTTTTATTTAAGCTATATATTTTAGATATTAATATATTAAAGTTATATTACTAAACACTCTCCTTATTATACTACTAGTCTAATTATTTACTAATTATTATAGTATATTTTCTAAGTATTTTTTATATAAAGTATAAAGTCTTAAAATAACTATTTAAGAGCTATTACTTCCTTAGCTATTTATTTAAGACTAAGGAGTTTAGTTTTTATTATTAAAGTAGTAACTATTACTTAGTATATAGCTTTTTACTAGATTATGCTTCTAAATAAAAGAAATATATAGCCTTAAGATAATTTTCTTATTATTTTATTATCTATAAATAAAGTATCTATTACTAAGATTAAGGCTACTATCTTACTCCTTATATCTCTAAAGTAAATAGTAAAGTAATATATTATATAAAGGTAGTATATTACTTAATTTATAGTAGAAAAGTATTACTTTAATAAATTTATAAGAAATTATAATAGAAGTAAATATATAAATATAACGTTAAGTTAAATTATTATTACTATAAATAGAATTAAACTAATCTTTATCTAGTATTTATAAACTTACTTTTTTATTACTTATCTTAGATTTAGTTTAAAATTAGTTATTAAGAGAGGTATAAATAAATATAAACCTTCTATAAAGTTAAATTACTTAGTAATCTTCTTAATATATATATTATAAACTAAGTATAGTTTTCTTTAGTAATAGTCCTTTATAATTTAAATTTTTAAGTAATATTTAGCTTATCCTTAGTCTTTTATTTTATAGAGTTATTTAAGAGATTTAACTATTACTTTACTAGCCTTTTTATTATCTTAGTAGTATAGAATAAAAATATTATCTATATAAAAGATTATAAAGACTTTTTACTTTTTATTTATAAAGAGATATAGGTCTTTACTTATAGGTTTTAAACTAAGTAATATTAGTTTTAAAAAGAATTCTTTATACTAAAGTAAAGGTATATTATAAAGTCTATATAAAGCGTATATAAGTTAAATAAATTTCTCTAGTATTTTTAATCTATTTAGTAGGTAATAAGTAATAAGTTTTCTCTCTATAACTACATTAAGGAAAACGTTTATAATATTTAGTTATTTAATTTTAAGGTTAAATTAGGCTATAATTACTATAGCTATATAAAAAGTTTATACTACTAGTATTACTATATATATTTATTATAAAGGATTTTCTAGTTATAAGTCCTTATATATATAGATTTTTACTTTATATTATTTAAGAAATCTATCCTTATTTACCTTATAGGTAAATACCTATTTTAGTAGAAGAGGTTTTAATTTAACGTTAATAGAATCTATAAGTTTCTAAATACCTTTTTTTTTTAGCTTATTAATTTTAACGTAGTATACTATAGTAAATATCTATTTTAAGTTAGAAGGTAACTTAATAATATTAGTCTATTATTTTAGTAGTAGTAGTAAGTCTAAGACTATATATTTTTTTATTAGTTTTAGGTTAGGTATAGTATACTATATACCTTATATTACCCTAATTACTATTATATAAAGAGTTAAATAGCTAAGGGATACTTTATTTATTACTTTTTACTAATTAGGTATATAGGTTAAGAAAAAGTTATCCTATTTTCTATCTATAAATTAGATCTTACTTAGTAGGTTATCTAACTAAACTAAGGTATTATAAGTAAGTAGTTTATTATTTAGAATCTTTATTTTAACTTAGAACCTATTATTTATATAGGTATAAAAGTTAATAATTTTCTTTTTTTATCTATAAACTACTTTAGAGTTTTCTTTTATAAATTTAAGTAAAATCCCTCTCTTTTAATTACTTATTCTTATAGGTAGGGTATAGCTTCTTACCCCCTAAGTAGATACTACTTAGTATATATAAAGTCTATAAACTAACCCTCCTAGGCTAGATAGCCTTTTTAGCTTAGGGGCTAGTTCCTATAGCTTATTTTAATTAACTAGTTATATATTACCTAAGTTATTAGTTATTTAGATATATATTATATCCTTAATCCTTTCTCTAGGTAGAGATTAACTCTTAGTACTCTTATAAGTACTACTTTTATCTTCTTATAAATCCTCTAGTAATTATACCTCTTCTATATCCCTACTTATTATAATAGGTTTAGTATTTAATTTTAACCTAGGTATAGACTTTAGAGTTAAAAGGTTTCCTTTTAATAACTATTATAGTAAATTAAGTTTTATAGTCTTTTTACTTATAATATTTATTATAAGTTATTATTTAAAAGTTATTTTTATTAAGAGGTCTATAGATTTATTTATACTTAAGATTTTAAGTATTATATTTAAATTTATTAATAGTACTTTAAGATCTATAATTTCTTTTATAACTTTTAATTTAATTATAAAATATAAGTCTGTTAGTATATAGAATTTAGTCTTATTAAAAGTTATATTTTAGGTAATAAATACTTAATAAAGTAATAAAACCTATATTCTATATAGGTTATATATATTTAGTATATAACCTACTAGATACCTAATATACCCTTAGGAAACTACCTTAAAAAGCCTCTTTTTAATACCCCTTTCTCTTTTATATTTAAGAGGGTATATATAGTAGCTATATATATAAAGCTAACCCTAGTATAAATATAAATCCTATATAAAATTAGTGTTTTATAATAATATATACTATTAAAAGTATTTTCTAAACTAATCTTTTTTTTATTTAATAGGGGATTTCTAGTTATTATACTTTTATAGGCTAATACTAATTAAGTAGGTAGTTACTATTACTACTTTAGACTATAAGTTAGTTAGTAAATTTACTACTATTATTATCTTAATTACTTTAGTAATAATTTCTTAGCTAGCTTTTTTACCCCCCCTAATTAGTTTTTTTATATAAGGTAAAGAAAGCTTTATATTAATACTAAGTTTCTTAGTTTATTTTTTATAGGTAGTAAAGCCTTAAATTATAATTACTACCTACTTAACGTTTTATTTTATTTTATAAATTAATAGACCCTTTTACCTTTATATCTATTATTTAAATAGGTAAAGTACTTTAAAAACCTCCTTATAAGTCTTATTAACTCTTAGGAAAGTAAATAGCTAGCCTAAAAACTTATCTTTAATTATAAGTATCTATTATAACTTAGTAAAGCTCTATAGGTAGTTAAATAAGTCTTATAAAATATAGTAATATAGTTATATTACTTTTACCTTAGATATTCTATAAGAAATTACTTATAAGGTATAAGTTATTATATAGTCTTTATATTTAAGCTAGGAAGGTCCTTATATTTTTACCTTATATACTCTTAAAACTATATACTTAAGTACTTCTAGTTTTAGATATCTTAATTAAAGGTACTAAAGGTATATATTATTTAGTCTATTTCCCTTTATTTTATATAAAAAGTAAATCTTCTAAGAGGTTAATTTAGAGATAGTAAATATACTTATACTACTATATAAGAATAAATAAAAGAAATAAAAATTATATTAAAGAAAGACTAAGTTAAACTTTTAAATAAGTTAGTAAACCTTTTTATTCTTCTTAATTAAACTAAAATAAAGTATATAATTATATCTATAATATTAGATCTTTACCTTTTAAAGTTAAGCTTTTAAAATAATATTTATATAGAAGTTCTTAATATAATATATATTATAGAGGACTAAGTTAATCTTTTCTTTTATTCTATAAAGTATTCCCTTAATAAGCTATTTTCCTTTTATAGTTACTAAGAATAAAGAGGATCCTATATAAATCTTTTTATTTAGTCTAGGTTTTATAAGGGAAGAGAGCTCTAGGAGACTTAGGTTATTAACTAGGTATATTACTTTATAATTATTAAAAACTATACTTTTTAATAGGGTATATAGCCTAGAGTAACTATATAAAAAGTACCTATATAAGTAAAGATTTATCTTAAGTTTATTTTCTAATAGTATTAAGTTAATTATAATATAATTAATAGTTATAGATCTTAAATTTAAACTAAAACCTACTTCTTTTATATCTTTTTAGTTAATATTACTTTTTTTTTTTTTAAGGGAAATTACTTCTTTTAACTTAAGGTATTTATTTAACCCTTATTAACTAAGTAATATATAACTAACTACTATTTTTTATCCTTAAAATTTTTTTATATTTTAGTAGACTCTTTAGGGGTTTATTTTAAGGATATAAAATAGGAAATACCTTATAGTACTATTTTTATATAGGGATATTTACTTAGAAGGTAGTTTATAGGGATTCTATAGGGGTAATTTCTTATTCTTCTTAGTTAGTTTTTATTATTTTTATCTAGTTTATTTAAAAGTATTATATATACCCCTATAATTTTTTTTTTTCTTTTATAACTTATTCTTTATAAACTAATATAATAAAAGTTACTTTATATAAAGTAAGTAGATAGGTTATTTCTCTATTTATCTTTTATTTTATAAAGTAGTTTTTAGTTTATTTTCCTTAGCTAAGTATAAGCTAGTAAAAAATTATAGTAAAAAAAGTTTTTACTATAAAGTTACCTTAGACTTTTAGAATTTTATATTAGATAGCTTAAAGGTAATACTTTTATTAGTCTATATACTATAAAATAAAATTAATATTTAAATTTACTCTTAAAAGAATAGTAAGATACTTTTTATAAATAGTTAAGAGGGTTATAAAGTTATTTAGAGTATAATACTATTTAAAAACCTTAAGTAAAGCTTTTAATAATATATTTATTTTAACTTAATTCTCTTTTAATTTCTTTATAAGAAGCTTTATTTAGGCTAGGCTTAAGAAGGTAAGGTTTACTATTAATTAAACCTATAATTTAATAGCTTTATAAGCTTATTTTTTATCTATATAACTTATAATATTATCCTTTTAGTTAGTTTAAATCTTATAAAGTATAACTATATTAAAAATCTTAATTATAGCTTAGTCTTTAATAGCCTTCTCTCTATTATACTTATATAACTAGTTATTAAATATTTAGTAGGTAGGTTAAGTATTAATTTTTTAATTAAATTAGTTATCTAGGTTAATATATTTCTATATCTTTTTACTTTTAGTATAGTATTTTAAGGTAATAAACTATTTTAGTTAGTCTTATCTTATAATAAGCTTAATAAACTTATTATAATTAGTTAACTTAGAAGTTTCTAAAGATATATTAGCTTATAATAAGTATATAAGGTAGTAAAGGTTTAATAAAGAGGTAGTAGAGTACTAAATCTATTATAATATCTAGGGGCTAATTTATATAAAGAGCTAGGCTTATAACTATAATAAACTATAGCGTCTACTAGAAAGAATATAAAGTAGTTATCTTAGCTAAAATCTATATAGGAAATAAATTACGTGTAGAAATACCCTTCTAGGGTAGAGCAACCGGGTGGTAAGCCATATACGTGGCGCATGCCATTAACCATCAGCCACACGAAGCTATCCTAGCTTCACGATATATACCGTGTCCTTCGCCCTGATCAGCCGACCGCGCCACGATGCCTGGGGTGAGGGGGGCCGCACAAAACCGCCTCAAAGACGAGTTTCCGACGGGAGCATCATATCGGGCAGTGGCACGTTGCGGGTGGGAGTACTCGCCCTTGCGTCATCGGCCCCCATCCATCACCTACGTTCCGCGTCTCGCCCAGGACGTGGACTTGCTGGTCGAGAGCTGGGACACGTCTGTACGCTGCACCACGAAAGGGGAGGGGGCGAAACATCACCACGCAGCAGGTTCTCGTCCTCGTTCCGAATGACGCATGGGGTGGACGTGAAGACTGTACTCCTGGTTGACTGGTTGTCATATATGCATAGAAACCTCCGCCGTCGTCACCAAACCCGCGAGGCGCACCGACGAGCCCAGGGAAATGGCCCAGGGGATGAAGGGAGGGAATGGGGGACTGCCATCTACCCAGCAGAGTTGGATCAAATTAGTAGGAGTGGCGAGGGAGCGACTCGGTCAAACCCCGTTCCGGAGATACTACATGACAGAAGAAAAGCGGATGGATGCTAGTTGAGATAAAACGTCAATCTTCCCCTCCCCACCCTCATCGATACACCTGGTCTTCAGAGACCGAGCTGGACGGACATATGGACGTTTGCCATTCATTCGCACCTTTGCAGTTCTCTCATGCTGCCACCAAATAACAGGGCCTCGAGTAGCACCAGCAGCTCACGTCACCTAGCTTCGAAGCAGCAGGCGTGACGAAGTCCGGCTTGATGGCATCATCAACCAACAAGACAGTGCGAGTGTGAACTCGTGCGGCTTACCATGAAGCGCACGTTCGACAGCCCAGTCGAGACTTGATTCAATGTGTAGGCGCGCACCAGAACAGTCGGAACGGGCAAATAGTTGAGAGAGAGCAATGGCAGGTGTTTCTTTTTTGTCCCTCTTCCCCATGCTACCCTAAACTAATCAAGCCAAAAACCAGGCCGAACGCTTTCTGCTCGAGCGAACTGCGCGTCCATCTTTCCCAACGCCCCAGGAGTGCGAAACAGGTTACCCATTGTGGCACGCAAAACGAGTCGATTCTTCAATCTCAAAGACTCAGTTTCTTCAACTTTTATCCATCCCCTTTGTGGAACCCCGCCTTTGTCATACAATCGAGTCTTGACCGCCCCCCGGCGAATGCAGCACGGTGTAGAACCAGCGCAAAACAACCAAGGCGGCCAAGGGTCGATAGCAGACACAGCTTCGAGGGCACACCCGTATGGAGGGATGGCCGATGTACTGTGAACGAAGACCATTCCTATGCCCGATACCAGAGACCCGAAACCGTTCCGACAGCCAAATAATTGCCATATCCTTTCGAACCCCCCATATCGTGTGCTAGAGGCCCCGTTCCCTTGACCACGCACAAAAAACCAGACTGAAGTAGGAAAAAAAAGATGATTCGACGAGCTGATAATGACCGCTTTTTGAAGGTCAAGCAAGAGTGAAGGCAAGAGCGAATTATGCATTAAAGGAACTCCTTGTATGCCGTTCGTTCCTATGTACCATCCGTAAGAGAATCATTCCCTCGACACTGCGTTGAGCTCATCAGGTATGAGTAGAAGAAAGAGGAGCGAAAAGAGCAAGGCTTGTTCCCCCCCCTCTCCGTTGACTCCAGTATGCCCATCGTATGTTTTGGGGGTGTCGTCAAATTGGATCGAGGGCCATGTGAACTGTTGAAATCCTTTGAACGCCCCACGATGCCTTGGCCGTCCCTGGCCGTTGATGTCGAAATACCGATTAATAACGCCGTTGGCCGAAACACAAATTCAATTTTTTTGGTCGAAAAACACAATCGAGAAGCGTCAAATGACGAAGCCGCAGAGGTGATACGGTCATGCAGAGGATCGAGAGGCGCCGTTATTAACCCCTAATTGCTGTTGCGGCATGAGTCTCCGTATTGAATGGGAATCGCTCCTGCAGTTGCTGGGCGTATGGAAATTCATTCGGCGACGTACCGGCGAAAGGAAAGCCACCCGTCGAGGCCGCGGATGAGGCAGACCTCATTGTCGGTTGGGTGGAAGCCTGACTCGGACGCTGGTTTGCGGGTCGCTCGGGATGTTGCAAGTTGGTGTTGCCGAGCGGAGATGAAGCGGGAGACGCGCCGTAGGCTGCAAATGGGTGGTGGTAAAAGTAAGGGTTGGAATCGCGGATGTGGAAGGCGTGGTGCTGCGCGGGCCCGGCGTGTTGGGCCTGGTGACTCATGCTCGGGCTGCCGTTGGAGCTCGAGGATGTGCTGTTGGAAGCCCGGGTAGCGAAGCCGTCGTCAGGCCCGTCAAACTTTCCGCTTCTCATGGTCCCATCTTTGATCTGCGGGCTGGACTGCTTGGAGCCGAACTGTTGAGAGCCAAAAGTCAGTACATGCTTTTTGGGCTGAAAGCGGGCGATCGTTGAGAGTCGATGAAAGGGTCGGGCATGGATGACGGTTGACCAGAAGTACGTACAAAGCAATATTTGTTGACCAGCTCCTCGTACGACGACGAGGCAAGGATGGCGTTGGGTGAGTCGGTGCCAGGAACCGTGGGTCGCACAGCAGCCTTGGGAGCCGCGGGAGCGCTTCTGACGGGCACCGGAGCAGGCTTGGTCTGCTGAGGCAGCTGCGGTTGGTCGGCAGAAACCTGGATCTTGCGGTGGCTCTTCATATAGAGACCGTCCGGGTTGCGGTCCTTGACCATCGTATCCTTTGCGGCCTGGACGGCGGCAGTGAGGGAGGCGCCAAAGTCGTAACGGTTGGCAAACGCCTGACCGCTGGGGGCAGACAGCCGGCTGGGGAGGTTATCACTAGCCAGGTTGCCGGTTGACTTGTTCACCTTGAGGCGAAGCCCCGTCGGGCCCGATTCGCCCAGGTACTCGTGGATGGGCTGCTCGAAGTTGAGCTTGGATTGGTTGGGGAAGTCGTCGAAACCGACAGGCATGGACTTGGGGCGAGGAGCGGAAGCAGCAGGACCGGAGCGACGGTTGCTGCGAGGAAGAGCGGGCCGGCTGGCAGCGCCCTGCAGGCCTCGCTTGCCATTCTGAGGGAGGTACTTCTTGCGGAAATCGACTTGGAAGTTGGTGCCGTTGTTGTTGTCCCAAAAGTCCTGGCCGTTCACGGAATACTTGATGCAGAAGAAAAGCGTCTTGGTCTCGAGGTTAGCCAGGTCGGACAGCTTGATGGTGAAGGCGAAGCGGTCTTGGGAGACGGGGCCATCAAGCGGGCGGATCTCGTGCGAGTACTCGGCAGCGACCTCAGAAGTGGTCTTCCAGTAGTCGAGGGTGAACCTGCAGGTAACGAATTTTTGGAAAGCCAGGTTGGCGACGGCGACGGACCCCAAAAGGTTCTTCTGGTCGGGCGAGAGCCATACCCTCTCAAGGCGCACAGGAAGAGACTTGCGAATGGGGGTATCGACGGGCTGGTTTGCCATGACAATCTCCCACTCAAAGGGGGGAGTGCGGGCGCCGCGGCGTTCATCTCCAGGGAAAGGATACTCGGTGTCACTGTCGTAGTTATCGGCCGGCGAAGACCCAGCGCTGACAGCGAGTGGCCTGTCGACCTGGAGGAAGTGGCGGACGTGTTCCAGGTGGGAGTCGAAGTGAACTGCCTTGGAGAAGGTAGGGGTGCCAGGCATGCTGGACGGTCTGCGGCGAGCAGATGCGGGCCGAAGGGCAGGGCGGACGAGCTCGCCCGACTTCTTGCGCACCATGGGGGGTTTGCTGTCGGTGCGGTTGTTGCCGTCCGAGTCGGATTCGGAGCCGGTCGCAGAGACTGGTTCGTAAACAATTCTGGGCTCGGTGCTCGATCTAATGTGGGTTGCGCGGCGGGCAACGGTCTTGGCGAGGGCATCCAGCGAGCTGGTGCTGAAGCTGGTGGGAAGGCCCTCCTTGGGAAGGTCCTCTTTGGTGATGAGAGCCAGGGCCGGCTGCTCGAGCTTTGAGCGCGTGGGGGATGCTTCCCGCTTGACGGGGATCTGGCTGATGGCCTCTTGAAGTTCCTTCAAGTTCTCGATCTGCCTGCCCCGTTCCGCGGCGTCTTCCTCTTCGCTGCCCGAGTCCGGCGGGGAGATGATGGCGCCCTTAGGCATACCTCGCTCGTCGGTCAGGGGGGGCGGTGATTGCCGCACGCTGCTGCTCGTTGCCAACCCTTTCAAGTCATCTGATGTACCGGGGGGCGTCGGTTGGTCTGAGGAGGTATTCGAAGGGGCATCCGTCGCGGCGGCAGGGGTCCTTCTGTGCTTTGTGAGGTATGAAGCCGACCTTGGTAGTGAAGGTCTCGGGCTGGATTGGAACGACGAGCGGCGGCTGATGTCGGGCGAAGAGGGTGCGGAGCTCGCGGGCGACCGGCTTTGGGAGGGAGGTGTGTAAGGCATATCGACGGGTGCCTTTGATATTTAGTAGGTTTGGTTGTAGGTCGGATTCGTGCACCCGGCACGGTGGTTTGTGGAGACCGTATCGGCTCGGGAGGGGGGGAGTGCAAAATGCAAATTGGTATCAATTCATGCGTGGTACAAAAAATAAGATAGGTATGGACGGAGCGGCCGGGAGGGTGACAAAGGGCTGCTGGTAGGATTAGGTTTTCTGTATTATCGGAAAGTTCTTGTCAGTCCGGTCGCGACCATGGGGAGCTTTTCTCTCTCTTTAGATTGAAACGTCGATTAAGGAAATGGGTGGTGGCACATGTAGATCGAAGATTGAGCCCGAGGCAACAGAATAGGAAAGAAAGAGGAGGAATCAAGGAAAATAGGCAATGAAAAAAGAAGGAGCGGATGATGATGATGGTGGCGTAGGATACAAGACCCACGGAAAATAGAATAAAAAATAGGCAAAGAAAAGGCAGTGACAACGCGCAAAGGGAAACGAAAAATGATTGAATGGTGAAAAAATGAAGGGGAAAACGATGTAGTAATGACAATAGCGATTTTTTTTCTTGTGTCTTTTTGCCCTCTCGGTGATTTTGTATTGAAAAAAAGAATCGAAGGATAACTGGGTATATAATCGTGGTTGACCACTTACATGGATGGAGAAATCCCACAAGGAGAAGTGCGGTTCAAGGGCTTTTTGCACTGGCAATATTCCAGCAACGAGTGCAAAGCGAGAGCTCTTGTTTGCTACGAGGCGAGGAATGTCGGTAGCTGGGGAGGAGGGTCCCGTGGAGATGCCGTCGAAGCAGGTGGAATGCAATGACGAACTTGGGGCCGGGGGGGCAAGGTGTCTCGAAGGGGTCCGCTGGGGGCGAGGCCTGGCGAGAGAGAGAGAGAGACAGAGAGACGCACAACAAGGTGGCTTGCGGCGTTCGTGGGGATCGTGGGTCGAAGGGTGTTCGGAATTGGGAGGAACACGAGGACAGGACAGGAGATGAGAGGCGAGTTGGTTGGGCCTGTCTTTAGTCGAAAATGGCAAAGGAGACACTCGATAGCGTGAACTATGGGGTCAATCCTTCCGTGCCTGAGAGAGAAGAGAGCAATGTCGATGACTCTCTCACTCCTTTTTTTATGGTGGGTTTCGTCCTGGGGTCTTTCTTCTTGTTATCTGTCGGGGAGAGAGAAGGTGAGGATCTCTAAGACGGCTTAGTGACGGGGGAGGAGGAGGAGGAGGATTGAGAAGTCGGGTTGGTGATGGTGGTTGGACTTTGGTGTTTGGAGCACACAAAGATTGTGGGAGAGTCAAACTGGTGGGCGACTCCGGAGGGGATGGAGTGGTTTTGAATGGTGAGAGCGCAGTCCCAGCGCTGCTCCCCTCGTCCAAGTCGAGTTTCCAAGTGCAGCAAGCAGGTACCGCTTCCAGCAAAAAGAGAGGGTGGGCGGGAAAAAAGCTACAGTGCCAGGCCGTTCAGTCCCGGTCCCGGCACCACTGCTCTCTGTACATACACCACCTACGCAGTACAGTACTAAGGTACCAGCACTACGTACCGGACACACACACAGAGACGCTCGCTCGCTCACTCACTCACTCACCCACACCCCAAGCGCAAGAGTGACTAGGACCAGGATCTGGGACACACTCGACCGGGTTTGTGTATGTGTGTGTGCTGCTGCTGCTCTAGGTTCTGTTCCAGGCGGCGCAAGTCACAGTAGCACGTACCTGATGGTCAGGAGCATCCCTGCAAGTGCAGCCGACGGGCGAAAGCAAAAAAAAAAAAAAGAGAGAGAGAGAGAGAGAGAGAGAGAGAGAAAGAGACTGTGGGAGCAAGAGAAGACACACGGTCCAGATGGGACCCACCTGGGGTGGGAAACGACAGATGGTCGTGGGGCAAGGTCGGTGACGAGGGGGGGGGAGGGGTGTGTGTTGAGGAGGCGAAGAACAAGAAGAAGATGGGCGGAAGGTGCGAGGACGAGAAAGGTGGCCGGGGGTACTAAGCACGAAGGCTGGGGTGTGTGGCGGATACCGGGGTGTGGCCTGAGCAATAAGAATCCGAGGGGGGAAAAGGGGGGTGTTCGTGGAAAAGGGAGGGGGTGGGGCTGAGGGGGGGGCGTGTGAGATTTCGAAGTGGGGTGGGGCGGAATGGAAGGAAGCAAAGAGACGAGGCGACCTGCGCGGGATAGTGGCACGGAGACGGCACGCCGGGCGGGCTCGACGATGCTGGTTGCGTTGAGAACCGATCCTGTACCGTCCGGTATTGGTCTATCTTGTCTGTCTCCTGTCTCTTGATCCTCTAGTCGACACCGGGGCCAGCGATGGGAAGTCTACCTATCTGTATTTCGTAGTGGGCAAGGGGATCAATGGAACGGTCGCCGCCGATGCCGGCTAACACACACACACACACACACACACACACACACACACCACATACAATGCAAGTCGAATGAGGGGCAGCCGCCAGGCATGCATGTCCACCGCCGCCATCAACATCTACAATACACTACCTACGTTGCTAATTAGGTAGGCATGTACCATATGCAGTAGCAGGTAGGCATGGTATGCTACACTAAACTACTGCTGCCAACAATAAGAAGAGGGGGCGAGGGACGACGCGCACGGCACGACAGCTGTATGTATGTAAGCTACCTGGGTACCTACCTACCCATCTGGCCATTGAAAGTCAGAGGTCACGACATGACCTGCGTCCATCAAGGGGGTTACTCTCCTCTATCCGTCGTACCAGAAAAGAGGCTCGCCGCCTGCAGTCACCCCCCATTGGCAATGGCATGGCACCTTTGGCCAATGCACCACAACATACGGAGTACGCAGCAGCCACTGGCGCTCGCGGCCGCCGTTGATTCCGGCTCTGGACCTGGGCAGGAGAGGATGCGGCGGCAGGACCGGCAGCTTTCTGCTTGCCATCTTCTATCCTGTGGGTGTTGGATGGGGGTTGGTTGGTTGGTTGGTTGGTCTCGTCTGCTTTGGCCCGACTCGGTCCACTCCGTCTTCTGCTTTGTTTCCTTTATCGACTCTCTCGGACCCCGAATGGACATCAACGTGCAAGAACGGGGGCCAGCGCTGCATGCCATGTCTGTTTGTCTCTCTTATCTGGATGGGGACAACAGGAGAGACCACGGGTCAGTGGCAAGGTGGCCCTTGGGAAGACCTCCTTCTCCCTCCGCCCTGGTTTTTATTATTATTATCCCTCTCTCGGTTTCGAGACCGCTACCGGACACCGTTGCGTCTGCTCCGGTATCGAAATTCTTTAGTTACGCCCGCCGGCGGCGGCGGCGGCGGGAGAGAGGAGGGGGGGGGGGGGGGGGTTGGACGTTGAGGTTCCGGTCAGAGTCAAAAAAAGTTCAAACCAGATCAGCAATGACCTTCCTTACCCTGGCCCCCCATTCGTTCTCATCCACATCCACATCCACATCATCCACATCCAAACATACCCAAAAAGCCACAAAGCTCCCCGCAGAGGACCCAATAATACCCATGCCCCTCTCCCCGCCCAGAGATGTATGCCTCGCATTGTCAGTGTCAGCGCCGAGAACAGACAAGCAGAGGACAATTGAAACATGAGGTGGCCGGAGCAAGGACAGGCGGTGCTGGACGCTGGGCGCGGCGGCGGGGGGTGGAGAGGAGGGAGGGAGGGAGGGAGAGAGGGGGGAAACAGCGAAGCGATCAAGCAAGCAAGCAAGCTAAGAAAGATATCAAGGTTCCAGTTCAAGGGGGAGGGGGGGGTTGAATTGAGTTGAGAACGGACGGCGTCGAGAGAGAGTAGGAGGAAGCAGTCCGGTGTTGAGCTGACTGTCCCTCCTCCTCCTTCTTTCTCGGTCAAGACCTGTCTAGGGACCTGGGCGCCAAAAGAAAAAGCCACAGAGCCACGGTCAAAGGTTGCTCTCACCGGCCAGCGGCGGGCGACACTCTCGCACAGTACATCGTGCAGGAAACAGGCCTGGGGTGGGTTGGATGACGGACAGTGGAAAGATGTTTGATGGGACGGTACGCAGAAAGGAGAGAAAGAGGAAGGAAAAAAAAAAAGGTGAGAAGGTGGGGTCGGCTGCTTCCACGCTAGCAGGGGGGTGAGATGGGAGCAGGGTGAGTGTGCAAGGTATGTATGTACGTGCCTACTGGCGACAGGGATCCGAGCTGGCGTAGCGTTGGTGCTGATTTAGAAAATTGATGGTCCCATCACTCTCTCATCAAAGAGCATGGCATCCAGCGGCTGTCGACAGGCTCGGGATTCTTTGGCTTACATGCTGTAGTACCGAGTATGCAGACTCGATAGAAGACCTAGTCCAACCTGGCCAGTATCCTAGCTACCTGTCCCGCAAATCAGATAAACCAAGACTGCACGGCATCGCAGCATGCACTTGCAGCAGCGCAAGGTACCTATGTAGTGTACATCGTAAACTACCTACCTAGGTAGGTAGCCTGAGGTTCCCACATCCCGTCCGCCTCACCCCAAACATCCAATTGAATGGATTCGCAATCGACCAAGTCAATCACCCACTGCCAAACCTACAGGTTATATCCCTTCACATCTGCTTTGCTTTGCAAGTTTGCAGCAGCAGCAGTAGCAGCAGCAGCAGCAGCAGCACCGACGCTACGCTTCAGGGACAAAATGCGCATTGTTTCTTTCGAATTGAGGGGCAATGCGACGTTGAGAGTTGTCAGGCTGGCCACAGCTCCATGCCCCCCTCGTGGTCGGATGCGGTCCCAATTGGTCCGCTGGCCATGTTCGATAACTCGTCATGCCTCTTCTTGCTCTCGCACCGGTAGTGAGGCAGTTAAACCCATCAGGGCCCAACCGCGCTGAGCCGACTGGATGCGACGCGGGATAAGCTTGAATATTCAACCATGCGGCGGAAAACGCCGCCGTGCGATGCCTCGTCGGCGACGACACGACCGCGCGTTTGCGGCTCCAGGCGGGTCCCCTTCGTCTGTTGATGGTGGTGGTGGTAGTAGTAGTAGTGAAATAATAACATAGCCCCCCTCAACAGTCTGCATCTAGTACT
>SWKJ01000130.1:0-57089 GCA_019425465.1 Colletotrichum falcatum | reverse complement strand
CTAAATTATTTTACCCTATAAGTATTATAGTTATATATAAATCTATATACTACTTATACTTACCTAGGCTAGTAAAATTAGTATAATACTATCTTAAAAGTACTATTTTAGCCTAAGTAGCCTATAATTATAGAGTTATAGCTTCTTTAAATAAAGCTACTATAGAGGGTATTATCTAGTAAGTTAGGGTCTAGGTTACCTAGCACCTAAAGGCGCTTTTACTAAGTAAGTCTACCTACTAGGTTAATTATATAGTTAATAATCTATATATATAGCCTTAAGCTAGGGGGTAGCGCTTACTTATTACTTATAATAGCTTAATATACCTCTTAAAAGTCTTTATTTTAATCTTATATAGTGTTCTATAGCTACTAGAGGTTATTATCCTCTAGTGTTACTATATATAGAGCTTAGGGGTTATTACTTATTATATATTTAACTTACTTTAGGGGTATACTATTAGCGTTAGCCTATATTTATCCTACGTTAGGGCCCTAGGGATTATATAGTTAGGTATTAACTAGATTACTTTACCTTACTTATACTTATCTTTTTAGCTAGTTAAAGTATCCTACTTACACCTTAAGAGTATATCTAGTATACTAGTATACTTACCTAGGTAGTATATAATTTAAAAGTTATATTTAGTAAGCTTCTTTACTTAGTAGCTTTAGCGCTTAGTAAATACCTATTTCTTTATAAAATACTCTAGGGCTTTATAGTTAGTTACTACCCTAAAAGGGTTTTTAGTACTATATAGCTTTATATATTATATATATAAGTATTCTATAATTATAAGTAACTCCTTATTATATATTAAATAGTTATACTATATAGGATTAAGCTTTTATAAGTAAAATATAACTAATTAGACTTTACTTTAGCTATTAAGCTATATTAGTATATTACTAAGCGTATACCCTAAGTAGTTTATTTCTATAAATATAGGGGCTTTAGGGTTAAAGTTATATATTAATAGTATTAATTAAAAATACTACTTTAGCTATATAAAAGCTTATATATATTCCTTTAACTAGTAAAACTTTACCCCTTTCTTTATAAGTTAATTTATAGGCTTAACTATTATAGTATAGTCTTAGATAAATATATAATAATAATTAGTAAACCCTAGGAAACTATATACTCCTTTTACTATCTATAGTACTACTTATTTATAAATAGTATATATTTTCTCTAGGTTAGCTAAAACTTTTTTCTTAGCCTTAAGGATAAAACTTATATACTTTACTTTCTTAGTAGTAAATATACTTTTTATAGTATCTAGGCTTAGCCTAGCTACTTATAGTATATAAAAGACTATATAGACCTTACTTTTATAGTCTTTATAGGAGCTACTAAAGTATATTAATATATTATTTATATATATAATTATAAAGTTATTAAGGAATTCTTATAGTATATTATTAATATATTACTAGAAAGTTACTAGTATATTTATTAAGCTAAAAGGGGTAACTAACTATTTAAATAGCTTATACCTTATATAAAAGGTAGTCTTATACTTTTTACCCTTAGTAATTTTAATTTTATAGAATATAGCTACTATATTAACCTTTAAGTACTACTTTACGCTTCTTATATACTATAGTATCTTAGTAATAAGTAGTAGTAGGTAGTAGTCCTTTTTTATAATTATATTTAAGGTATAGTAGTTATAATAGAAGTATAGCCTACTACCTAGCTTCTATATAAAAAAGATTAGTATACTAGCTACTAAGCTACTAGTATAAATAAAGCCTTTATTAAGGAAGTCTTATAAAGTCTTCTTAAGTACTAGAAGTTTTTCTTAAGATATTCTATAGAGGGGTCCCTATAGTAGTATAGTACTATCTTTAAGCTTAATATAGTAGTCCCCTCTAGGGTAGTAAAGTAAAAAGAGCTCTATATTTATAAGGTTAAAAAGGTTACTAAATTTATTATATACTTATTATAAGAGAGTAGTATAAGCTACTATTTACTTTATAGCTTTATCCTCCTTTAGTTATAAAGCTTTCTTAATATTAGCTATACTAATTACTTAGATTTATATAAAGGCTTATTCTTTAGTAGACCTTAGAGAGCTACTTTATAGACTATACTTTACTTATACTATATACTAGTAGATTACTATAAATAAAGGTATAAAGAATACCTATACTTTATAGATCTAGTATATATATACTAATTCTTTTTATTTAGTAAGGTAAAGAGTTAGCTTTACCTTCCTATAGTAGACTAACTAGTTAGCTATATTATATATAACCCTATTATCCTCTATCTATAGCTTCCCTAAAAAGATATTTATATTTAAGTTATATACTATATATATATAAATATACTACTAATAGCTATAGAGTTCTAAGTTAAAAACTATAACTCTTTTAGTAACTATTTTTATAGTTTTATCTATAAATCCTCTTAGTAAGACTTTTTATTATATAATATATAGTAAGCGCTAAGTATATATATATTCTTAATTTACTATAGTGTAAATATTATAGCTAGTGTTAATAAGGGTATAAATAGAGAAGTTTAAATTAATATAAGCTTTTATTAGTACTACTAGCCTACTTATTTTTTATTTACGCTAGAATTCCTTTTATTTTATATACTCTTTATATATAGGCTCTAAAGCTTAATTTTACTCTAAAGTTATTCTTTTTTTAACTTAGAGGATATAGATAGTTTATTACTTAAGCTTTTTTTACTTAAGTCTTTACTACTTATTTTCTTCTTTTTATCCTAAAGCTTCTTAGCTACCCTTATATATAGTGCTTCCTTTCTAGGATAATTATAGGCTAGATACCTAACTTTATTATATATATAATAAGTATATATTTTTATATACTTTATATACTTCCTTAGTAATTTCTTCTCTTTATCTTTACTTATAGCTTATACTAATTATATAGAGCCTATTATTAGAGTATTTTTATTATAGTCTATTTTCTTTAGTATAAGTTATAACCTATAGGGCTAGTAGAGGTCTTTTACCTTCTAGGTAACTTACCTAATTATAAAGATAGTATCTATAAATATATTAGGCGTAGGGATTATAACTAAAGTAACCCTTAAGTAATAGTTAAGTGTATTTATTAAGAGTATAATTTAGGTAGTAAGTAGCTAGGTACCTACTTTTACTTTAGCTAAGATATATTTAAATTTTAAAAAGAATAATATAAAGGTTTTATTCTTTTTTATCTTCTTAGTAGTTAGTATAATAGATACTTTTTTATATATATTTAGGTTACTAAAGGTATAATCTAGGTACTTTATAAAGCTAGAGATATTATAAGTATTATCTTAGCTACTATACTTATAGTAGGTAATAACTATCTACTAGGGGACTATATCTAAGTATAAGTATATATAATACTAAGCCTTATAATTAAATAAAAAAAAACTAAGTTAATCTCTAGCTTATTATATATTTAGTATACTTATACTATATAAAGCTTATATAAGCTACTAAACTTAGAGGGGCTTAGTAGTAGCTTTTAGTAAAAGACTATATTATTAGTTTATACGCTAGACGCTAGCGTTACTACGCTAGCTACTAGCGTAGTGTTTTCTATTATTACTAATATTATAGTAGCCTTATATACTACTTAGAGTTTATTTATTACTCTTATAAGGGTCTCTTTTAGCTATATAATTTAATCTTTAGCTATAGTACTTATATTAGGCGCTCCTAGGCTACTTATTATATAGTATAATTAGTAATAGTAAAGTAAGTAAGCTTAGAATATATAATAGGCTAGTACTACCTGTTATAGGCTAGTAGTAGTAAAATATAGTTAATTCTAAGCTAAGGAAGAAATATCTCTAAGTGTATATAAGGGTATATATATACCCCTTTTATGTGTGTATATATACGCTTACTTTACGCGTTTACTATAATTATATACTAACTTAATTAGTCTAGGTAGCTTAAGCTATAGTAGGCTATAGCTCTACTATACCTTCTATAGTATAGCCTATAATATTAACCTATAATATCTTAATTAACCTTAATACTATAACTACTAAGCGCTTTATACTAAAGTTTTTTACGTTATCTATAATAGAATTATTATTAGTAATATAAAAAATAATAGTTAATTAAAAGGTACTTAAGAAGGACTTTTACCCCTTATAATAAACTATAAGACTACCTTAGATTTATAACTATCTTATAAAGACCTTATCCCTTAGTAAAAGGTCCCCCTATCTAACTATAAAAAACACCTTACTTTATATACTATACTATTTTATTTAATTACCTATAACTTTAATATAAAGACTATATATAAAAGGCTTAAATTAATAAGTAACCTTAGGACTACGTAGGAAAGTCTCCTATTAAAATAGCCTAACTAGTATAACCTATATAGGAGATATATAAAGATTCTATAGAGTCTACTAGCGTAATAGATAAATACCCTAAGTATAGTAACTATTAAGATAACCCTATAGAGAGAAGATATATTATTCTTAATTATTTACTATTTACCTAGATTACCTAGAGAATTAACCTATAACTATAGAGAAAAATTACTATTAGAGATATACTAGAGGGTATCTTAACTATATAAAGAAAATAAGCTCTTAATACTATTATAATTAATTTTATTATAAATATATAATATAATAAACTTATTAGACCTCTATTATAGTATAATTTTAAGATAGATTTTTATAAATAGGAGGTTAAAGACTATAAGGACCTCTACTATACTATCTTAAAAGCACTATACTAATATCTTATAAGCTAAGGAGTGTAGATTTATAGTAATAGATTATTAATTAGTTAATAAATCTATATAATAGTAATAGTAGAGATCCTACCTACCTAGGATAATAAGATAATTAAGAATACTATAAAGTACTACCTAGACTTTAGGAACTATATCTAAGACTCTAACTTTATTAGAGATATTAAGAACTAATACTAGTTATTATATAGAATAATAGTTAAATAATTAGCTAGTAACTAAGGTAGTAGTAAAAACCTACTATAACTATAGGAAGTTACCCTATACTAAAGGGTAACTTTATATAATAACCTATTATTTTAACTCTTAATTTAATTAAACTAAATAACTATAGTGTTTTAAGTTAAAGAGATCCTACTATATAAGAAGAGTAAATAAACTATAATAACTTATAGTTAGATAGCGTAAATAAATAATATACTAAACCTATAATATTTAACTAACTTTATTAAGGTCTATAGTAAAGACCCTTTATTAAAGTATTTAGGTAGCTAGTATAAAATAATTAATTTAAAAGTACTATTATTTATATAAATATATATAAAAGTTAGTATTATAAGTAACTAATATAAGGTAGTAATAATAGTTATACTAAGTAGTAAAGTAAAAATATACTACTTTAATTACCTTAATAGGTAGACTAATAACTTTAATATATAAGTAGCGTAGTTAAAGTTATATTTTAAGGGTAAAGATATCTTTAATAAGAAGACTATAGAGCTACACTAGCTAAGCTTTAAGTCTATAGCCTATAAAAACTATAGTAAAAATAAATATAAAATCCTTAATAAACTTATTAATAAGGTTACCCTACTAGTAAGAGTAATAACCTATAAAGGACTACCTAAGGATAAGGACTTTTATAATACCCTTATTACCTATTACTAAGATATACCTAAATATAGGATAGTACTACTTAACCTACCTAGGATATTTAATAACCTCTATATATAACTATATAGTAATATAAAAATATCTATATTATATAAAGGTTAAAAGATATACTTCTTTATAACTAGCTAGATAAATATAGATAACTAATACTAGGTTAATTATAAATATAATAGGTAAAATAGTTATAGACTACCCTAGTAAAGATAAGGGTATAATTATTATAACTACCTATAATAGAAGGTAAACTTTATAGCTAAGAAGTATTTTATATACTATAAGGTTAAATACTAGTTAATAAAATATATAAAGGAAGAATAAAGTACCTTATATACGTAATATAAAGACACCCTTATAATAGATATACTACTAGAAGAATACTAATAATTCTTACTTAAGTATAAAGGTAGTAAAATCTTCTTTATAGAGGAAAACTACTAAAGGAATAATAAGAATTACCTAATAGATAATAAGACTTTCTTTATATTTACTACGTTTTTTAGTAAAGAATTAATTAATAGTTAAGAGGTATATATCTAACTTTATAATTAGGCTACTCTCTATATACTTATAAAAAAAGATATAAATAAAGACCTAACTATAAAGAATAACATAATAAATAAGGTATTTACCTTTAATAACTAATACTTAGCTAACGTTTTCTAAGGTATTATACCTAATATAGGTACTACCTATATATTAACCACGGGGTAATAGTAATATATAGTGCTTTATTACTATATTAGTATAAAATTACTAATTAATACTAGATATATTAGTAAGGCTATAATTTATTTTAGTAGTAGTAATTACTTTAAGTCCCTTAGGACTATAAAAGTACTTACGCTAATTAGTAATTTAACTTTCTATATTATAGCCTTAAATATACTATTTCTTCTATACTTAAAAGATATAGACTAGTATAGTATATAGTTTAATAACCTTACTAATATACTTATAAAAGGTAAAATAGTAGTACTAATTATATATAAATAAGGCTATACCTAGATACTTTTAAAATAACCTAAGTATACTATTATATAGTACTACCTTACTAACGGTAAGCTATAGTAAATTTATTACTATTTTAGCTATCTATTAGTTTATTAGCTATATAAGGTATTATAATATACTAGGCATAAGATAGATATCTTAATAATTAAGGAGATTAATAAATTCTACTATAGTTATTAGCTAAACTTAAAGGCTCTTAGAAGATTTAAGTTTACCCTCTATAATAACTATAACTTTAACTATAAAGTCTTTATTAACGTTATATACTTAGATAGTAATAAACTAGTTCTTTATATTATAAATAGCGTAACTACCTTTAATACTATAAAGTTTCTTAGATTTATCTCTACTAAATATATATAGGAAGTACTATAGATATACTAGATTAATATATACCTAGGACTACTAGACTAGATAATTACTAACGTAGGCCTTAACTTTTATATAGCTAAGTTTAAATATACTACTTCTATATTATCTATTAAGGTAAAAGAAATACCTATTAAAGCCTATAATAGTATTAGTAAGGTTAAATAATACTATAGAGTACTTTACTAAGTATATAAGATTATATATAATAAAAGTAATACTAAACTAAAAGTTATACTATAACTTACTATTAAGGTAGTAAATAATACTACTAAACTAGATAGTCTAGTCTTTATATTTTTTATCTTTAGAGTATACCTATAGATTAGTAATAATTTACTATTATTATAATTAACCCTATAATATAGTAAAGTAATAAAAAAGGTAATAGATAAAGTATATTAACTTTATATAAAAAGGTAGGTTAATAAAGCGCTAGTAATATATAATAGCCTAGATATAATAACTAGTATAGCTTTTTCCCTCTAGTTACTAGTCTATATATAGTAAGAAAAAAATAAATAGTAAGGGCTATTTACCTTACTTACTAATAATAACACTATATATACTATTAAATTACCCTAAGGCCCTTATAATTTTTATATTATAGTAGTAAAACTATATTACTAAGAAAACTAAGACACTAATAGTATAGTAATTAAAGATATATAAGTAGAAGACTATATTTTAGTCTACTAGACGCTAGATAAAGAAAACTACCTAGGTAAAGAGATATATAAGGCTATTATTATTACTATAAAGTAACCCCTACGTAGAAGGTATAAACAACTATAGAAGAACTTAGTAACTACGTTTATAGTAGAGATAGTAATAACTAAATTAAATATTACTAGTGTTTTTACTACTAAGGAGGATACTAATTATATACTAGTAGTAGAGTTATATAAGAAGGGTGTAATTATAATACCTAGTAAACTATTTAAATTATTTAATAAGGCTAAAATTAAAGGGCTTACTACCTAGGGTATATTTTTTATTATTAGATATAATAAAAAAGAGTATAGTAAGATCTATATTTTTAAGTTATAACTAGTTTATAAAGTTAAGGGTAAAAATAAGTAGCCTTATAAGAAATTACGCCTAGTTATCTAGGGATATATAAATAATAGTAAGATAGTAATTCTTACCTAGTTACTAACTATTTAGTAGATAGTATAATAGATAATTCTTATCCTAGCTTTAACTTTATTATACCTTAGGTATATATTATAGCTATAAGACATTATATAGGCCTATACTTAATTAATAATACTCCTTAATTATATACTTCTTACCTATTTACCTATAGAGATTTACTACCTTTACTTATATAACTTTATAATAGTTATAAAGAGACTACTCTATAGTATCCTAGAGGTAAAGACCTATTAGTAGGTAATATATAATAACTACTATAGAAAGAGTCTTTAGATAGATACTTTAACTTTTAACCTATACCTATTAATCTTATTAGCTAATAATAATAACTTTATATTAATTAGTATATAGACTAATAATACTATTAGGCTAACTAATAAACTATTCTCTAAGTATAAAAATATTAAATTAGAGAAAGTAACTTTTACTATAAAGCTAAAGTAATTCTTAGAGACTAATAAACCTATTATATTTAATAGTAGTATACTTTCTCTCTATACTAATAGTAAAATTACCCTCTATTAAAAAGGCTAAGGTAAAAGACTATAACCTATTAATATAGAATTACTATAAGTAAAGTAGTAATATATTAAGTAATACGCCTATAGTGTATATATTACGTTAATCTACTAACCTAAAGCTTATTTTAACTACTTTATTATAGCTTAATACTAATTACCTAAGAAAAGTAAGATTAAAGAGCTTAACTAGTATATTATATAGTAAATAAAGAATCTTAATTAAGGTCTTTAATTTTAGCTACTTAACCTTATAACTACTAAGCTCTATGTCTTTATTAATAAATTATTTACTAATAATAGTAACCTAACTTTATAACTTAGTTTTATTATTATCTTTATAAATAAATAGAGTAATAATAATAAACTAATAAAGTAGACCTCTAGTAACACTAGGTCTTTTACTATTAATAAAAATATTATCTATTTTAGCTCTATAAAGTATAAGAGAGTTATATATAGTATTTTTACCTCTAAGATTTATATAATAGTAGTAGGTACTAATATTACTTATGTAATTAGTACTACTTTAATAATAATAACTAATTAACTAAAGTATTTATAGATCCTAATAGTTATCTATACTAACTTATACTCTTTATATAAGTACCTTATAAAATTTAGTACTATAAAGGAGAAATATCTTATAATTAATATTATAGTATTATAGTAGTTATATAAACGCTATAAAATCTATAAGATTTACTAGATCTATAGAAGTAATAACCTAGCTAATAGATTTATAAAAATATTATTAAATAAAGCGCTAGAGGAACTAGTTAGTAGAGGATAGGTAAATATATAGATAAATAGTTAGGTTTTACGTGTATAATAAGTTATATATAGGGAGGAATTATATATCCTTATAACTTTATATACCTATATTTCTAATAGTTAGACCCTTACTATTTTAATAAAGAAGAAGTAATTATAGTAACTTTTACTATAAGAGAAAGTTACTAGTATTATAATACTAGTTATTGCTATTACCTTAGAGATATTAGGCTAACGCTAATATCTTAGCCGCGGGGTTTCTCTATAGCCTAGCTATAAATCTACTATATAGCTATAGTAAAATCTACTACTAATTTAATATAGTAGCCTATAATAGTTACTTCTTCTTTATGTATAATAGACCCTATTTTTAAACCCTTTATTTATTACTTAGACCCCGTTAATACTATAGTTAACTATATTATTATACCTATAATACTAATACTACTATTTAATACTTTTAACCCTTTATTATAAGTCTCTTAGTGTTATATAGAGGTTCTTTAGTATTTATTTATTATAGGTCCCTATAATATAGTTAAGAGTCCTCTTATTATAAGATTAAGTTAAGGTTATCTTATTAAGGGTTTAAAGGTTAATTAATTCCTAGGGGGGCTAGTAGAGGCCTTTCTTATAAGCCACTAAGATATTTTTAACCTCTATCTATAGAGGTATCTTATTTAGCTATACTTACTTACTAATATCTCCTTATATATCTATTCTTTAACTTAGGCGTTCTTTAATTATATTAAGCTTAGTATAAACAGTATTATCTAGTAGTCCCTTTAGGGTAGTATTCTTTACCTTAGTAAGGGTTTAGATAATATATTTATTTCTTTTTTTTTATTATTAACCTACTTAGTTATAACTTTCTAAATTATTACTATATTCTTAACTTATAGTTCTTTTAAGTACTATTTTACTTATTCCTTACTATTCTAGTATATAGAATAGTTATTATTATAGTAGGTAGTCTAAGATAGTTACTAGTATAGAACCTTCTTAGTTATAGTATTAGCCTTCTTAGTATATTTAGGAAGTAGTCTACCTTAAAGTTACTTTAGCTATTTATAGTCGCTTATATAGTATCTTATTTTCTTATAGTTATAGTACTTAACTTTTAAGTTATCCCTAGGGGGTTAATTATTTTATTTTTAGGCTACACTAATATCTATAGGTCTTATATAGTATCCTTATAATATACTAGGTTAATTATTCTAGGGTCTCTAGTAGTTATTTTAACCTTTACTCTACTAATAAGGTAGCTTTAGCCCTTAGGTGTACTTTTTACCTATATTAGCATTAAGTTATTATATTTCTCCTTTCTCCTTTTATTATTTATATAAGTAAGTATTAATCTTAATAGCTAATTTAACGTAGGATAGAAATTCTTTTAGTATATTTATAACTTTAGCTAGTTTATCCTTAATATCCTCTTTTAGTCCTTAGTAAAACATAAAGATTATAGATTCTTAGGTTATATTAAGTTATACTACTAGCTATTAGAACTTAGCTATATAGTATAAGGTAACCTTAGTTTACTTAAGATTTATAAGGTCTTACTCTACTTATCTTTTCTTATTAAGGTCTTAAAATAGTAATTAGAGTACTTTAGTAAAACTAGTTATACTATTAAAAATCTTCTAAGTTTTATAAGAGTAAATTAAGAGGTTTTTATTTACCTTAAGGAATTTTTTAAGGTATAGCTTATACTAAGTAAGTGCTTTTTGTCTTAGGAATATTTTAGTATAGATAACCCTCTTAGTCTTATTCCTAAAGTTAGTAGTATAAAAAGTTTAATAGGTGTAAACCTAAATTAGAAATCCCTTTAGTTATCTACTAGTGTTATTATAGGTACTAAGGAAGTTAAACTTAAGTTTATTATATTCTTTAATAGGGGTTAATATAATATTAGCTACCCCTTGGAGGGTTTAAACTTCTCCTCTTAAGGTGTTAGCTTTTTTTTTTTTTTCTTTTAGCTTAGCGAGGGTAGTAGTAAATAAGGAGTATATCTTATAGATCTTAGCTTCCTTATTCTTAAGTTTACTACTAAGTTTATTTACTATTCCTTATAGTTAGGCTATATTAAAGTTATTCTTTTTAATTTATCCTATAAGCTATTTATATACCCTCTAGGTATAGTCTAGGTTTTTATTAGAATCCTCTATATTATTTATTTCTTTATTAAGGGTATAGGGAAGGTTTCCCTTATAGATTACACTAAGGCTAAGAGTAAAGGTACTTTAGGGTATAGATATTATATTATACTATTAAGTAAGTATTAAGGTTAACTTACTTAATAAAAGTAATTAAAGTATTATAGTTAGATATCTAATAGTAAGGTTTTTACTAAAAGTATAGCTAAAGTTAATACTTAGTAATAGTAATCTTTACTTAGGGTTTTATTAATTACTTAGTAATTAGTTAGGTAGTTAATAGTTATAAGTAGCTTATATAGCTTTTACTTATTAATAAATTACTAAGGTTAAATACTAAAAGATATTTAGAGAATATATTATAAGTTAATTACTAAAGAGCTATAGGAGTCTATCTTTAAGTATATCTAAGTTTATCTTATATATAAGTCTTTTATATTTTAGTAGTATCTTAGACTACTCCTAGGATATTAATTTTATCCTAGGACTACGTTAGATATATTAGTCTTACCTTAGGACTACTTATTATATATTAGTCCTTTTTATTATTATATAACCTATACTATAGTTCTTTTATTCTATAGGGAGTTATTCTTCTATTAGATATAAAGGCTATACTACCTACGCTTTATACCGTTAGGTAGGTCTTTAAGCCTATAGCTTATTAGGTTATAATAATAGTATTCTAGATACCTAAGCCTTATTAACTATTAATAAATTTATTACCTAAGAAAATAATAAATAAAGTATATAAAATAAATAAAAATACCTTAATAACTATAAACTTTAATTATTAATAGAGGATTTATATATATATCTTATTTATTAAGTATACTTTTTAATAACTATAGCTAAAGAAATAATTTATAAGTAATATAAAAAAGCCTATAACTTTATTAAATTATAAATAAAAAATACTATTATAGATATAATTCTTATCTTTACTTAAATAAAAGTACTTACTATAAGGTAGATATCTTTTTATTTAAATTTATAAATTCTTAAATAATAATATACTATAAGTAACTTTTTTTAATAAATAATAGCTTAAGAAAAGTACTAGGCTATTCTTAATAAAGCTACCTCTATAATTAACCTAGGTACTTAACTAATAAAATAGAAGGTAGCTTACCTATATATATTAATACTTAATATACTTAAAGTTTATAGTACCTTTATATTTAGAACTTTCTTAAGAGTAGTCTTTTATTAAATTACCCCCTCCTAAGTAACTAAGGAACTCTTAGATATTATCTAAAGTAAAATAGAGGGCTACTTAGTAAAAAACCTTAATTTTTATATAAGCTTACTTACTACTATTCTATAAGAAGATTTATTTATAGTAAAACACTAAGGATAAGCCTATAGTATCTATATAACCCTTATAAGTTATTCCTTATTAGAAAATAAAAATAAACTTAATTATTTTTTATCTAGGGATATATATAACTTATACCTATATATATATAACTACTATTAGTCTTTACTTAAATATAAAACTATTAAGAAAGCCTTTATTAGTAAGTTTATAAAATTTATAATAGTTATCTATAACTATATATAATAAATTTATAACTAAATTAATAATATAAAATATAAAGACCTCTAGGTTATTATAACCTAAGAAGCATAAGGTAGTATAACTAACAAACTAACCCCTCTCGCATAGGTAAGGGGATAGCTAAATAGATAAGTAGACATAGCTAGCGCTTATAGGTCAGAATAAAAGAACTATAGATAGAAGATTACATAGAGATAAGGTAGTAATTAATTAATAAGGTAATTACCTAGCGTAATTACCCGGTGATTAATTACTACCTATCCCCACTAAAGTAATTACTATAATTACTTATACTAAAAAGGCATAGAAGGACTTTAAGTATATAGATAAGACTAAAGCCTAGTGCTCTAGGACTCTCTATAGCTCTTTAGTAATTAACTTATAACTTAGCCTCACTAACTCTTAGACTAACACTATTGTTTCCTATTTAATAATCTAGCTATATAAGCTACCTAAATAACCTTTAACTATTTAATTAATTACTAAGTAATCCCCTAATATATACACTAGTTTACTATTATTAAGTATTAGACCTTAGCTATACTTCTAGTAGAAACCCTACTATTAGATATCTAACTATAATACTTTAATTACTCCTATTAAGTAAGTTAACCTTTAATACTACCTAATAGTATTTAGATAAGATATTATCTTTAAACACCTCGCCTAAAGTTTAAACCCTAGGACTAACTCCTAATAAGGGTAAGTAACCTTAGAACCTAGCGTAGGAGATAGCTAAATAAGAAGACAAAAACATAACTAACGCTAAAGAAATAACTCCTTAGTAAGCCTTTTAAGCATTATAGAAAGAAGTTATAAAAACTAAGAGGAATAATAAGAAACTCTAGAAACTTTTTAATAATAATACTACTAAGCTAGATAAGCTTAAAAATAGTATCCTTAGAGATCTTAACCTAGTTAGACTTTAAGAACTCTAGGAGGAAGTTAATACTCTTTACATTATATCTAATATTATTAATACCCCTATAGAAGCTTATAAGAAACTTAAGCTTAATAATCCTTAACTATTTAATAGAACCCCTATATAGCTTAAGGGATTCCTTATATAGGTTAAAGCCTATTATTAATTCTATAATATTAGCTTTTAAGATAACTAAGAATAAGTTATCTATACTACCTTATTTCTTAAAGGTAAAGCGTTTACCTAATTTAAGCTATATCTTACTAATTTTATAACTAAAGCATAGGATACACTTAAGACTAAAACTTAAGAGATCTTCTTTAAGTATACTAGATTTAAAAGAGCATTTTTATCTCTATTTTAAAATATAGATAAGAAGTAATAAGTAGAATAAGACCTAGCTACTCTATAATAACTTAAGTTAGCTTTACTATATATAATAAAATTTAGATAACTTATAGTAAGACTTAACGCTATAAATAAATCTTAAATCTTTATATTCTACTAAGGACTAAAAGATAATATTAAGGATAAACTTACTAAGATTATTATACTACCTAAAGATTTTCTATAATATATTAACCTTACTATTAAGATTAACACTAGACTATTTAAATAACATAAAGAAAAAAGTAAAACCTAATAACTAACTACTAACATAGGGAAGAGATATAACTAAGGACCCCTAAATAAGACTAATAACTAGTAAAATAAAGGATAGTAGAAACCCTAAAATAACTAGCTAAGTACTTTATAGGGATACTATGTAGGACCTATAGATGTTAGTATAGCTAAGTAATAAGGTAATAGGCTACTATGTAATATTAAGAATATATAATATTATAATTATAAAAAGATAGGATACTATATAAGTAATTATAAGTAACTAAAGAGACTATATAATAAACCTTTACTAGAAAGCACTAAAAAGATAAATATAGCTACTAAGGAAACACTATATAACTAGATATTATAGACTATATACTATAAAGATAACTATTTAGTTTATAGGGATAGCAAAGAGTAGGTAGGATAATACCCTAAGGTACTAAAAACTAAGACTATTACTATAACTTAATAATAATAAAAAATAGCTACTAAGGAAATTAATAACAGGATTAAAAACAGGACCCTTATTAAAAATAATTTACTAATACTATAATTACTTAAGCCTATTAACATAAGACACTACTATAATTAAGTAATAATTCCTAAATACTTTTATAATAAAGTAACTAGTAATAAGGAACTAACGTTTAGACCTATTACCCTAGAAGAATATAACTAATAATATATTAAGATTCTTAATAAAGCTTATTATAAAGGAAGAAAGTAACTTAAAGAACCTTAGTAAGCTACTACTATATAAGTCCTAATAAAATAACTTAATTAATAAATCTATATATAAGGTAACTAAAAAGAACTACTTAAGTTAGAAGTAGTCCTCTAAAAAGAAAATATACTAATAAGGATAGTTATAGTAGGAAGAAGATAAGTAAAGGAAATAAGATTTCTACTACTATAACTTACTATATATAAATAAGTACTATAAAATACTAAACTATTAGAATTAGAAGAGTCCCTAGATAAGTTTACTACACTAAGTAAAACTAAATAATAAGCTATAGAATAACTAGTAGAATTACTTTCTATTACTATTAGATAAATTAAGTTATAAACTTAGTATATTTAATAATAGATATAAATACTACTTACTCTTAATAGCTAGTTAAATAAAGATTATAACTCTAATAAGCTACTAGTAAAATAAACCTATATAGACTTTAGTAATAACCCTTTAGTTATTAAAGAATAAAAGGAAGTATAACCTAAAGTATAATAAGATACTAATAACTAAAGCCTTAGTTTTTATAAGATAATAAACTTAAATATTAATAATAAGCTAAATACCTTAACTAAAAAAAAACTTATATTTAGAGATAAAGAGCTACTTAACCCTTAGAATACCCTTTACTACTAACTATTCTAGGCTAACTATATTTATAATAACTATAAATTTTATAGCTCTAGTAAAAAAGAATATAAATTCTTTCTAAGATAACTTATAGTAAGATAAGCTATTAGATAGGTCTATAGGGCTAATAACCTATACACTTAGGAAGTATAGGAGTACTAACATAATAAAATTATTTTTACTCCTAGCCTAAAGTAACCCCTAAGATATCTTAATAGTATAATATAACACTAGTTAAATTACCTTTATAATAAATATAAATACTACTATATAGAGAAAGTAAGGATATAGTAGGAATAGATTAAGAAGGCTAGACCTTCCCTGCTTAAGATAAAAAATAAATAACGCTAACTATAAAGGGACTATAGGCAGTAATAAGCTTAAAAATAACTAAAATAAGATCCCTATATACTATAGTAAAGCTAGACTATAAATATTTACTCCTTAATATTAAGATTAAAGGATAGCCTACTAAGGTTATAATTAATAGTAGTATATAAGTAAACCTAATATTACTAAGGTTAGTAAATTAGTAAAGAATTTAGTAGAAATTTAAAGATAAACTATATAACTTATAGATAGTAAAAGGAGAAGTAGTTGCGTATAATAGAGGATCTATTAATAGAGAGACTATATAACTTTCTATAAATATCTAGGATTATTATAAATAACTAGTCTTTAATATAACTACTATAGGAGGGATAGATGTTATTCTTAGTATCCTATAGTTATAAAAGAATAACCCTAATATAGACTAGAGAACTAGCTAACTCTAGTAGAGAGATTTAACTATAAGGTAGCGTTACATACTATAACCCCTAAGTAAATCTAAGCGACTAAGAAGATATATTATATTTATTAGAAGGATTAAGCCTATAAGAGACTAGTAACTTATATCTATAGTAACTATTAGAAATATAATACAAGGGAAAAGCTATATAAGTAATAGGAATATAATATAAGAGAAAGTTAACGTAAAGGATTTAATAGAGGACTATCTTAATATAGTACCCCTTAAATACTAATAATATATAAAGCTATTTACTAAAGGACTAGAAATAGGCTTACTAGAATATAGTCTATAGGACTATAAAATCTAATTACTTAAAGAAAAGACACCTAAGTTTAAACTAATCTACCTACTTAACCCTATAGAAAGGGAAGCACTTAATAAATAGCTAGATAAGAACCTAGTAAAAGGATATATTAAACTATCTAAATTACTAGTAGGATACTTAATCCTATTTATTCCTAAGAAGAATAGAGAACTATAATTATATATTAACTACTAAAGACTTAATAATATTACTAAAAAGAATTACTACCTATTACTACTTATTACTAAACTATAAAACCTCTTATATAAAGTTAAATAGTTTATAGTATTTAATCTTAAAGGAGCCTATAACCTTATTTATATTAAGGAGGGAGATAAATAGAAGATAGCTTTTTATATATAATAAGGACTATTTAAGACTCTTATTATACTATTTAGACTTACTAATATACCTACTATATTCTAGATAATAATTAATTATATTTTATATAAGAAGTTAGATATCTTTATTATCTACTACCTAGATAATATCCTTATTTTCTTAAGGAACCTTAAAGAGTATAAGGAACATATACACTAGGTACTTAATAAACTCTAAGAAGTAAAACTCCTAGTTAAACTAAAAAAAAGTAAGTTTTATACCTAGAAAGTAAACTACCTTAGATATACTATTACACCTAGAGAAATCTAAATATAAAATAAGAAAATAGCTATAGTTAAGGAATAGCTAACACTATAGAATATTAAGGATATTTAGTTATTTAATAGATATATAAACTTTTATTAAAAGTTTATTAAAGGATTTAGTAATATTACTTAACTAATATAATAACTTACTTAGAAGGATACTAAATTTAAATAGATAGAAGAATACTAATAATTATTTAATAAAATTAAGGAACTTATTATAATAGAACTAGTCCTTATAATCCTAGATCTAGATAAATAGTTTAAAGTTAAAGTTAATGCCTTAGACTTTACTATAGGAGGATAACTAAGATAATAAGATAACTAAGGAAAATTATACCCCTATATATTCTTTTTAAAAGTATTTATAAAACCTAAACTAAACTATTAGATTTATAATAAGGAACTTATAGTAATTATTTATATATTCTAAGAATAGAGACTATACTTATTAGGAACTAAACACTAAGTTATTATCTACTTAGATTATAAGAACCTTACTTACTTTATAACGTCTAAGGTTCTTAATAAATAATAAATCTAATAGTTAGAATTCCTATTAGAATATAACTTTAAAATTATCTATTATAAAGGAATAAAAAATAGAAGAGCTAATACTCTTAGTAGAAAACTAGACTATAAAGTTAAGGTCCTAGAGAAAATAAGGGTTATCCTTAAGGAAGACAATAATAGTAATATTATACTAGCTTAAAAGCTTATTATAATTAGTATACGCGTTAATACTAGTATAACTAGAAGAATAATAGCTGACTAGATATATAAGATATATAGAGCTAAAGTATATAGACACTAAGGAGTTACAAAGACGTATAAATAAATATAACAACATTATAATACATAAGTTATATAATAAGAAGTAGCTAAAGTAATTAAGGACTATAATATATATAAGAAATTAAAGAATAGTCTATATAAGCTATATAGACTTATTTAACTATTACTAGTACTACTAGAAGTATAGTACTTAATCTCTTTAGACTTTATTATTAAACTACTTAAATTAAGAGAACTATTTACAAAGATATACTATAATAGTATCCTTGTTATAGTAGACTAACTTATAAAATATACTTACTTTATCCCTTATTTAGAATTAAGTATAGTAAAAAACCTAGTATATATTTTTTTTAAGTATATTATTAGTAATTATAGAATACCTTAAGAAATTATATTAAATAGAGATAAGCTATTTACTTTAAAGTTTTAAAAATCTTTAATTTTATAACTTAGTATAGACTATAAACTATTAACCTCTTTCTATCTATAGACTAATAGATAAATAGAATAAATTAACTAGATACTTAAATAATATTTATACTACTATATTAACTATAATTAAGATAATTAAGTATAATTACTACCTTTAGCCTAATTTATATATAATAGTACTATAGGAGAAAGTACTTTTAACTTACCTTTCTACCTTAACTATAGATTTAATTTAATAGTATATAGAGAACCTTAATAAGGACTATAAGCTCTAAAAGCTATAGTAGACTATAATAAACTATAAGAAATCTAGATATAGGTTACGTAAGACCTAGAATTTATTAGATAACGTATAATAAAGTACACTAACACCTTAAGGATTAGAGGACTAACCTTTAAAGAGGGAGATAGCGTATACCTACTATAACAAAATATTAAGATAAAATAACTAAGTAATAAATTAGACTATAAGAAACTTAGACCTTTTAAGATCCTTAAAAAAATCTTAAATATTAACTTTAAACTTAACTTACTAGATATAATAAAAATATACTTAGTCTTTTATATTACGCTACTAGAACTAGTACTATATAAATTAAATATAAACAACTACATTATTATTAAACTAAATAAACTAAAATATAAAGTTAAAAGAATTATTAACTACTAAATTAAAAATAGTTAAGAAGAATACCTTATTAAGTAGAAAAACTATAAATATAAAGATAACTTATAGGAACCTATTAGGAACCTCTAATACTCTTAAAAACTCCTAATAGACTATTATTATATAAGAAATTTAAAGTCTAAGGATTCTATAGTAAGAACAATAAGTTAACTACACTAAAACCACTATTAGACTATACCTCCTTTATAGCCTTAGAAATAGGATTAACTATAGGCTTAGTAGGCTACTCTACTATAAACACCTAACCCTACTTAAATACTATCTACTTTTTACTCCTTAAATAATCTAATTTAGCTAAGAACTTATCTATTTCTACCTAAGCCTTATATAATAACTCTAATTAATAACATAACGCTTTAGCTTTTTCCTAAAGGCGCTCCTCTTCTAATAATTTAGCTTTATTTAACTTATCTAAATAACTTAAGATATAATCTACTTTACTTATTAGGGATAATACATAAAGAAATAATAAACTACTCTAAAAAAAAAACTTATATTTATAAATTATGTTACTTTTACTATTGTAAGAATAACCCCGGTAGGTATACTTATAATACTTCTTATACCTAGCTAGTATCTTATAATAAACCCCTAAGGACTAATAATAACTATAAGGTATATTAATCTTAATTCTAAGCTTATAGATCTTTAAAG
This sequence comes from Colletotrichum falcatum, assembly GCA_019425465.1. Classification (NCBI taxonomy): domain Eukaryota; kingdom Fungi; phylum Ascomycota; class Sordariomycetes; order Glomerellales; family Glomerellaceae; genus Colletotrichum; species Colletotrichum falcatum. The sequence continues at coordinate 36,681 of SWKJ01000130.1, read as the reverse complement.
AATTAGTAAGACGTTTCTTTATAAAGTAACTTTTACTAAAAGAATAAGATTTAGGCTATAATAGATTAGCTAAAGATAACATAATAGAAAGATAATAAATAAAAAAAAAAAAAACACTACCCTAGAGGGAACCTACTTACCTTTATAGGTCTAGAGGGCTAGACCTTAAGAGGGGAGACCTAATATTATAACCTAAGAAGTATAAGGTAGTATAACTAACAAACTAACCCCTCTTACATAGGTAAAGGGATAGCTAAATAAATAAGTAAGTATAGCTAATACTTATAGGTTAAAATAAAAGAACTATAGATAGAAGATTACATAGAGATAAAGTAGTAATTAATTAATAAAGTAATTACCTAGTGTAATTACCTAGTAATTAATTACCACCTATCCCTATTAAAGTAATTACTATAATCACTTATACTAGAAAAGCATAGGAGGACTTTAAGTATATAGATAGGACTAGAGCCTAGTGCTCTAGGACTCTCTATAGCTCTTTAGTAATTAACTTATAACTTAGCCTTACTAACTCTTAGACTAACACTATTGTTTCCTATTTAATAATCTAGCTATATAAGCTACTTAAATAACCTTTAACTATTTAACTAATTACTAAGTAATCCCCTAATATATACACTAGTTTACTATTACTAAGTATTAGACCTTAGCTATACTTCTAGTAGAAACCCTACTATTAGATATCTAACTATAACATAGGTTAAACTTACTTATAAAGGCTAATTAAAGGTAGTCCCTTTAACTTAAAGAAAAGAAAATAATATAAATAATATAACTTTATACTAAAATAATAAAAGTAAATTAAAAAATAAAGATAAAGATTTAAAGGCTATAAGTAACTATAAATCTAAATTAAACCTCTTATCTAAGGTTATTACCTATATTATTAACTTTACTTTACTTTACTTTTTTAAAGATAAAGTTATACTAAGTATATAATTATATATAGTTTTTACTACCCCCTATATAACACTATATATACTTTTTTATAGTATAGTCTTTAATAACTATAGTACTATATACTTAGTTAATAATATATTATTACTAAAACTAAGTATAGTAGTAGTAGTAGATAAAGATAAATAATATATTAAGTCTAGTATAACTTTATACTTTATACTAGTAAAGGGTAAATAAGTATTTAAAGATACTCTTTAGACCTAGAATAGTATAATAATAGACCTTATACTTAAAAACGTTATATATATAAAGAAATTTTATATAAATATTATTTCTAAAATACTCTTTTAATTAATAGGAATTTAGTATTTTAATTTAGATAATACTCTCTACTTTAGTAAATATAATAATAGTTTTATAGTTAAATAGCTAAAAAAGAAAGTAAATATTACCTTCTTTAAATATAAGCCTTATTTTAACTATAACCTTCCTAAATAAATTTAAATAAGTAATATAGCCTTAGTTAATTTTAATATAGCCCCTTTATTTAACCTAAAGAAATTATAAAGACCCTTATACTATAAAAAGCTACCTAGGGATAATAACCTATAGATCTAGTATCTCTAAAGTAGCTATTTAGGACTAAATATACTCTAGTACCTAGTCTTTAATATAAGGGGGGTGTAAATAAAAGTATATAAAAAACTTAAATATTTATATTACTAAATAGTATATATATAAAAGGTTATCTCTTAAAGGTATTTAGAAAAGAGGTTATTTTACCTATACTATAGGGTCTCTTAGGACTTATTTAATTACCTTAAAGGCTTTAACTATAACTCTTAGTTTATAGTAATTAAAGATAAATATACTAAATACCTATTTAGTTTCCCCTAGGTTAATAAGACCTATAATAATATTTTTAAAGTTCTTAAGGTTTTTAAGTAGTAGGTAGTAAAATAATATAGCTTTACTTTATATAAGGTTTAATAAAATATAGATTACTCTATAATAGTAATTAATAGTAATATTAACTTTTAGTACTAGGTACTAGAGGAGGGTATTAAAATTAAGACTACTCCTCTATATATAAAGAAGCTAAATAGTAGCATTAAGTAGGCTAAGTAAAAGGTAATAATATATAGTATTAAGATACTATTTAGAGTAAACCTCTCTTATAAACTATAAGTTAAGGCTATAATAGTAGGTATTTACTTATATAATATTAGCCTATAATAGTACTTTACTTAGCTATTACTAATTAAGAAAAAAGAAAAATAGTTTAAATAATACTTCTACTAATAGTAACCCTATTATAAAGTAACCCTTAGGTAAAATTTATATCCTTAATAGGGGTAGCTCTATATATATAGGTACTAAGTATACCCTATTATAAAAGATAAAAAGAGAAATATAGAAAGGTAATACTTTAAAATAAAACCTTAAGCCTATATTAGATACCTTATAGGCTATATTTAGAATACCTATAACCTATATTAAATTTAGGTTCCTTTACTTAACTAGGTTATTATTATAAGAAATATTATATTTAATAAGTAACTTTTCTATATAAAAGATAATATAAAACTAGCTTTTATAAATAATAAGGTATAATAAATAGTTACTAAAATTAGAGACCTTAGTATAAACTTTAACCTAAAGTTTTATATCTTAGGCCTTATAAAAGAGGTTAATATATAATTAATACTATAAGATAAAGACCTATTATAATAACTATTACTACTTACTCCTATGCTAAGGATAGTAGTTATAAGTAAAGGTAAGCCTAAAGATAACGTTTTATAATAAATTTAGTAAGGAGGATAGTTATTAACCCTTAATCTATTACTAAGCCCTAGAGATACCTAGGAATAAATAATAGATATAATAATAGCTATACTAGACTAGCCCTAAAGTAATAAAGTATAACTAAACTTAAAAAAAGTTAATTACTAAGAAAAAGTAATTAAGAATAAAATTATAGTCTATATAGATATACCCTTAAATAAGAGGGGTAAGATAATAAAAGAATTATTATATTTAAATTTTATATCTAAGAGTTATACTAACCTTAAGTAAAATTAATATAAAAATAACTAAGATAAACTAAGTAATATTACCTTAATATAGTAAAGCTACTAAATATAAGGTCTTTTACTAAAAAACTAAGTAAATAAGCTAAAGAATATCTATATTATACTTAAAACTAGATAGGTAAAATAAAAATTAAATATATTCTTTAATACCTTTTTACTAGATAAAGAGAAAGTAATTATTAAGAACTAGACTAGCTACTAAACTCTCTATAGCTATATTTATACTTTAATTATTTAACTAAAGTATATTTAAAAAGTACTAAAACTAACTAATAAAAAATAACCTAATAATCTTTTACTACCTTTAATTAATTAAAAAGACTTTTTAACTTTTCTTTAATTTATAAGGGACTCTTTTATAAAGGTAATAGTTATAGAGATATAGAAATTAAAATAAATAAACGTATAAAAAGTAGTAGATTAAAATAAAGTCTTAGAAACCCTAATCCTATTAAAATAGGTCTAGATATATAAATTAGACTAAGATAGCTTTCTTAACTAATATAAAGTATATATTTATATAAAAGGGGATATATAAGAAAAATATTCTCTTAAGTAGATATATATAGTTATACTTATAGTATAAACCTTTTATATAGTAATAGTACTTATAGTTAAATTTAACCTTAAGATATACTAATTTAATATAGTTAATATATTCTTAAACGCTAAATAAAAACTAAATAAACTACCTATTATTTATTACCTACTAAATAGGTTTAAGGTTTTAAGTAAGGTTATAAAGCTTAGATAAGCTTTATATAGCCTTTATAATACCCCCCTTCTTTAGTATAAAAAGTTTTCTAGTATACTACTATATCTTAGTATAAAGCCTATAGGTAAACACCTATACTTATTTTAAACTATAGACTAAAGAGTTATTTTTATCTTCTATATAGATAATATTTTTATTTTATATTATAAAGACTATACTAAAGTAGCTAAGAGTATAATAGATAATATTTAATTAATATATAAAGTTAAAGACTAAGGAGAAGTATAATAGTACTTAAGTATTAAAATTATCTATAACTAACTAAACTAAAAGATCTTTTTTACTTATAACTAATATCTTAAATAAATTACTAAGAAGTTTAACCTTATTAACTCTAGGATACTAATAATTCTATTACTAACTACTATATTTATAAAAAATAATTTATAAGCTACCTTAGACTAAGTTAAGTAGTTCTAAGAGAAGATTAAATTAATCCTCTATACTATAATTATAATATAGCTTAACGTTATATATACTTATACTTTACTTTTTTATTTTTTAATAAACTTATTACTAGCCTATTATAAGGCTATAGACTAAGTTATTTAATATTTATATTATACTTAATACTTAGTAATATACTATAGTACCTTAGGGGGTATATAGATACTAATAATTATAAGTAATACCTTATTTACTAATAATAAAGAGATATAATAGTTATCCTAAAGCTATATTATTTTACTCTTTAGAGGATTTATTTAGTAAAAGGCTACTTATTAGAGTATTATAATAACGTTTATAATAGAGGCTAAACTCCTAAGCTTAGAATATATTATAAAAGAAACTATTACTCTTTAGTATCTCTACTATAATATAAAATTAAAACTTAGAGATATATAGAAGATTTATTATAATAATAACTAGATAATTTACTTAGTTATAAGTAAAAAAGAATATATCTTTATATACCTTAGGTATATAGATATCTAGAATATATAGCTTAAGTAAAAATATACTAAATATATATTTAATATTACTTATTTAACTATAAATAAAATACTAGTAAATAGCCTTACTAAAAGCCTTACTAAGGTGAAATTTAAATAATTTTATTTACTCTTTAATCTATAAAATATATAAATATTAATTATAAATATTAAAAAATAAAATTAATAAAAGAATAATACCTAAAGGCTAGTTAAAAATTCTATTTATACTTATAGGCTATTCTAAAAATATATATCTAGCTTATAGGCCTTTACTTTTATAGGGAGCCTAAAAGTTAAAGTTTTTTTAGTATACTTTAGCCCCTTAGAAGTATTATATACTAGTCTATTAAGATATAAAATATAAGTAGTAGCTTTAAGTTAGCTAACCTACTAAAGAAGCTTTTAATTAAAAACTAAAGTTTAATTATCTTAGCTTTATTTATAATAATAATAGCTATACTAGAGGCTAAGATACCTCTTAATAAACCTATAATAAGGTAGTTTAGTATAAGGTTACTTACTTAACCTAAAGGTTATAGTAATATAAAGCCTCCCTTACCTACTTTAATATACTTTTATATTAAGACTTAAAAGTCCTCTAGGTAAAGAGTCCCCTTAAAATTAAAATAGCTCTATAATATACTAGTTACTTAGCTAAAGTATTATATAAAGGTTAATAATAAAAGGATAAAAAGTTTAAAGTTAACTTATACTTTAAAATATATTACCTTATTTTACTACTAAGAACTCTTTAGCTAAGTAGTAAAGCTTAGTTTTCTTATAAATAATAAAGTATTAAACCTTACTAGTAGTATATTATTTATATTTAAAGGATTAGCCTTTTATAAGTATATACTACCTAAAAAAACTACTACTCTTAATATTAAGTATATAATAAAGATACTTAAAGTTATTCTTTTAGGTAGGCTTAGGGGTTTTAGTATAATCTTTTCTTTTCTCTCTCTTTTTTTTTTCTTTATTTTTTTCTCTCTCTTCCCCCTCTTACTTTATAATAAGGGTATTTAGCTTTAATACCTAGGTTAATAATAAAGGTTAATTAAAAGACTAAGGGATAAATAAACCTATAAGGGAGCCCTTAAAGAAGCTATTAATAGTTAACCTTATTTAAGCCTAGGCGTTAGGGGAGGGGGAAATATATTATTATTTTTACTTTTATTTATAGGTTTACCCTTAGTACTAGTAGTTAAGTTAATAAGGGGTAGTAGCTATAAGCTACTAATACTACCTAAAGACTTACTATTATTATTATTATTATTATTATTACTTTATTAAGGATAGTTAATATTATTTAAAGAAAATAAAATAAAATAAAAAGGTAATATATATATTACTATTACTAAGGCTACTACTACTATTACTATTATTATTATTACTATTACTTATAGTATTTAGGGTATTACTATTTACCTTATTATCTACTATAAGGTAAGTATATTTTACTAGTTAAGTTATATATACTATAGTAGTATAAGTATACTTTATATCTTTAGAGATTTAGGGTATCTATATATTAAATATTAGTATTATAAAGTTATTTTAAAAAAAGTATTTTTAAGAGATATATATATATATAAAATAAAGAAAAAAATAAAGGTATATTAATATATAGTTATAGTTATTAATAATAAAAAAAATCTATTTTATAAGGTAAAATATTAAACTAGTTAAAGTTAATAAATAAAAAAAAATTTAAGGGTTATTAGGCTAATTAAAGCTTTTAATTTTAGCTAAGTAATTATTAATTAAATTTTAACCTTTAAGGCTTTTATTTTTTTTAACTTAGTAACTAAAAATAGGGTTATATAATACTATTTCTTTTATATTAATAAATCTAGGCTAAATAAATATAGCCTTATTTATACCTTTTAGGTAATTTCTTTTATATATAGCTATTTTAAGTATTAGATACTTTAAAACTATTAATTACGCCTAGGGGGGTATATTATAATACCTTTATAGTATTAGGTAGCCTTACTAACTTTTATAGGTGCTAGAATATCTAATAGTCTAGCCCTACACGGTGGTCCCTATATATAGAGTATATATATCTACGTATTAGGCTTGCCCTTTATACACAAAGAAAGACAAGCCGTTTTCTTATGTCTATTTTCACCCGAAGGTTGACCCTACGATATAGATTTAGCAGCGCAATGCTTATAGAAACTCCGGATCATCATTCCGCATCCTCAATCGCACCATCCAAGTGCCCTATCCTACCTGCGTGTCAGGAGGCAGATACTGGGCCACCTAATGAGGCCGTATCCATCTTCATGAGATTTGATAAGCTGAGGCGGCCGCTCTGCCCACAGCTCGTTTAATCTCCTCCTACGTTGCCCGTAAGCTATCTGCTCCTCGGAGCGTGCCCCGCGGAAACTTGAATCGTTAAAATCGAGGTTGCACAGGTTAAAAGAGTTGGCCAACCACTTTAGTTGTCAACGAGTGATGCAGCGTTTTCTAGATATACCGTATGTTACGTGGGAAGAATAAGTTATTTAGCAAAAGCAACAAGAAGAAAAAAGACCTACAGTAAGTCTTGCACACCTGCGAGGCCCCAGATCTACAGAGTCTCATGAGATGGTTGGTGAAAATAAAATCTCAATCACGAATTCAACGGTACTGCACAGCCTGACTCCCCTAGCTTTCATGGCGTTCAGGCTCTCTCGGCATAGTACTAAGGCCTGCGTGTTTAACTCGATTCCAATCGCATCCATGGTATGCTCGCGACGGGGCATCAAGCGGTTGATAAAGAATCAGTAATGGACATGGGATCTGTTGTCAGCCGGAGCCTCAGCGAAGAACATAGACATAGTCTAGACCTGCATTCTTTTACGGTGTCCCCAAGGTCCCAGGTCCCTTGGCGGTATCAGCAGCAATTCATCATTTTACTAGTGCTCCAGTGACTCTTCCACCCGTGCCGTATCGTGGGTAGCGCATGAGTATCGTCGACCCCGAGAAAATCCATATCCTGGGTACTGATGTGTTTTATAACTCTTACCAAACTGCCAATATGGCTTTGAGATTGATCATAGCACCGATATTTGGATGCATAATCTCTGCACGAAGGACATCAGCGAGACGGAAAGTCCCTTCAAGAGCGTTCTTACAATGGCCGGAGGCAATCAGGACGGGTTTCTTTCTTGTGCTCCAGCCCATATCCCTTATGGCACCATCGGGGAGCGCGGCTTCCCTGGTTTTGTCTTGTATAATGCAACAGACATCGACGTTCTCGATGACCTCTCCGAGGGATGCGAGACGGCACTGAAAGGGGTTTTCCAAGCGCGACCAGTACAATACGCGGTCCTGAGAGATTCGATACCGAGGCGCGCTGGAAAGAAGAAACTTGAAGGGCTCGGTATGTGACGCGGCCTGCGGTCGCTCTATCAGGCTTTTGTTCGACACTGTGACATCGACTTACATGGAGCTCAAGTGAACGATGCCATGCCTAATCTTGAGGTCGGCGCCATCTGGGCGGCATGGAACAGAGCTGCCTCGTCGAGACAGACAATAGTGAACATGGAGGGCACTTGACCGATCGCTTCTGGAAAGACGCATTCGCTTCAGTTGGAATGAGTTTTACTGAATCTCTTTTTCGTAGATGAGCACACGGGGAAGCAAACCTCTTCAGGTGAAGGAAGAGAAATCGAATATACCGAAATCGTCGAGTAGGAACACCTTGAACAGCAGCTTGAGAGTGGCATTTCACATGGCTTGCGCAAAGTTAGTTACAGTGCATGGTTTTCAAGTGAAATGGGGCTTGCATTGTTGGGTAAGGCTAAACTAGGTCGCGAAGCGGTACGGATGGCCTATGTTACCGTTGTATATAGGTATATACAGGCCCAGTTGAGCATTACCTGTTGCAAGTTAGCAACCTGTGTCAAAATACCAAAGCAAAACAGAGTCGGAAGCTGGCCGATGTTCTCAGACATCCAAGGAAGTATTATACGCTCATCGCACGTCAAAAGGCTCTTGCGACGGCTTGCGTGGAAACTGCGAATACAAAGGGAAATTTCATCACAGAACATAGATAGTGGGAAAAGGCGAGCATCAACTTACCATAAGAGACCATAAGAGAAGTGACAGCAAAGAGAAATACCAGATTGCAAGGCCTCAGAGAGTTTCAAGGCATAGGATTGAAGTCGATGTGCGACAGGAAAAACAACAGAAGTTTTGGTCCTTTATATATCATCGAGTGGTGGGTCCGGTGGGAATTCTGGCTGATGGCGTGGAATAATCTGGAAATCGTCGCCTGGTCGGACAATGGTTGTTCCGGCGCGAGCTCCAAGGGTCAGAAAACTGACCATCCGAATCTAGGTAATCCTGGTATCAGCAACCTGTTTGAGCTTGTAGACAAGGCGACCATTGTGGGGGGTACGTGACCTGACCCGACCACTGTTTATTATATAACCCGACCACTATGTGTGGGTAGGGGATCCCTTTTGCTTTTTTTACTATGGGAAATAGGGTGCCCCACACCCCCTACCCACACGTAGTGGTCGGGTTATATAATGAACAATGGTCGGGTCAGGTCACGTACCCCCCACAATGGTCGCCTTGTATGTAATCTCAAGCTGTTTCGTCTGTTCTCTAAACTTGGATAACTCAATCGGGAACTCCCAGATCCCCAGGTCCCTGTCCTCGTTGAAGTATCCATGTCCTTTAGTAAACCATGGAAGACCTCATTATCTCAGCCGCCATCCTCGTGCAAGACGCGGTATGTTCACCGACATGTCTGAGTCAAAGGGGCGCAATAAGCTGTAAGCGCCTTTGCTGGCCACAGTGTCGCCGACCCCTCGAGAGGCTTTCTACTCGAGCATCCTGACGGTGCGGCGACAGGCGCAGCAGAGAGAGGCCCTCATGGCGGAGAAAGGCACCCAAGCCACAACTCCCGAGACACGCAGACGCGATTTTAGTGGCAATCCTCGATTGAAGAGTGTAACATCAGCAGCGAAAGACAAGCGGATCGACAGTGAGCAAAGTACCCAATATGACACACGGCTAGCCGTATGTACGCGCTCTGTGGACTAGTGTGTAGGCACTACGTAGAGAAGACAGGGAGCGAAGGGGTGTGACGTCAACACAAACAGCTCCCCGCCAAAGCTTTGTTTGAGCTCCCATCCATCCCTTCATCACCTCGTGGTACCTACTTCGTACCTGCATTGGATTGCCTACCTAGGCAGCTAAGCTCACTTCCACAAACCGTCTAGTTCTATCTTTGCTCACGATCATCCAAACATATACAACCCCTCAGGCCAGAGGCCTGCCATCCGCCAAGATGCAAATCCGCAGTACCTCGATATCCTCCTCGATTCTCGCAGCCATCTCCGGCGACTCAAACAACCTGGACAGGCCGAGCCTCCAAAGACGCATCTTCCGCCTTCTCGCCACCTTCCTCTCCGTCTTCCACCTCCCCCTCGCCCGCTACCGCGCCGCCGACTTCCTCGAGCTCCGCCACAATGTATGGCAACTGGACGAGCACGAATACACAAACTCGTTCCACCTCGCGCAGAAGGACGCCAAGGGCAAGGGCCGCGAATCCGACCTCAAGCCCGTCGGCGACCTGGGCTACAGCGGCTCGACCTTCTTCACCACGGCCGACGGCAAGTTTCTCATCAAGTCGCTGCCCCGCCGCTTCGAGCACGAGTTCTTCACCCACGACCTGTTCGCCGCCTATGTCGACCACATGAAGAAGAACCCGCACAGCCTTCTCGTGCGCATCACCGACATGGTCTACACCTCGATAGCTACCCTTGGCGGCATCCTGGGAACGGCGCCCACCCACCACATCATCATGGAAAACCTGCTGTACGGCAATGAGGATGAGGAGACGGACCACAGGAAGGAGCGGTGGGAGACGTACGACCTCAAGCCCAACGACTACTTCTTCCCCGAGCGTGACATCGCCAACGGCCGCCTGGCCCCGGAGAGCGTCAAGGAGAGGCTGATTGACAAGTTTGACGACAAGATCCGGGTGACGTCGGCCCAGAAGAAGGAGCTGCTCGACCTCCTCGGGGCCGACACTCGGCTCCTCGCAGAGAACAACGCCGTCGACTACTCGCTCTTCCTGGTCCGCTATCCGGGCCCCAACGTCCTGGCCGAGGCGCGCGATGTCCCTACCATCCAGTCCGACGCGAACGAGTGGCGCACCGGCCTGACGGACGTGGACGGCAACTGGACCTACCGCATGATTGTGCTCGACTTCTTCTGGGCCAAGCACAAGTTCCGCGCCAAGGCCATGACGGGGCTCGTCAAGTCGTACAACGTCTTTGCCGGCCACGGACCCATGAGCATCACCGCAGACCCCGTTGAGTACCGGGAGCGGTTCCTCAACATGATTCGGGACCTCGTCATTGAGACGCAAGATGCGTGAGAGATAGGCATTGACTACAAGGGCTTTTGTTTACTTGTCAACTTGTTAGAGCGCGGCGTCAAGATGGGAAGCACACATGCCCCTTTTTGATTTTATACATCCCGTTTTTACCAACAGTCCCGTGTTATGGATACCAGAACAGCTGTTTTTGCGCTTCCTCCGTTTCACCAGTGCTTCGATACTAAGGTGTGATACTAAACCGGTCCCTAAATACATGGTCAGTCGCCAACATGAAAAGCGGACTGAAAATGAGTTATTACAAGTAACTGACCGACGACTTACGGCTTAAACCTCACCCTGTGTTCTCTTCAGTACGTTCATCATGATTAGCAAATCTAAGATCATGTTGTTGGTCGTTTATTGCACCTTTTCATTGTGGTTCAGGCACCACGTAGTCGTCCTCGACGACACGTCCACCTCTCCTCATCTATGATTGCCCACTATACATCCAGTTGACCCCAGTTCAATGATGCGGGCTCCAACTACGTCTCGAGGCGCCAATCTTACAGACCACTAACTCTGCCACAGTATGCTTGGAGAAAAGTGCAAGTCAATCCACATCATCAAGCTCAATTGCCCAAGAGGCAAAAATTCAATAATGCCCAGAGGCGGATTCGAACCGCCGTCAACACGGATCGCTGTATAGAAGAACCACAACGTATCATCCTAACCAACTAGACGATCTGGGCCGATTTGAGTTGTTGCTGTACGGCATCCACAATCCACATTATCCACAGAAGCAACTGGCTCCACTCTACGAAACGTGTCTGGTCAATTCGGTTGTATCGTGTATGGCATTCGTTGCTCTCGCAAGAGTCGAGATGGTTCCTGTCTCCTAGTTCTCCAGGAGTGTGTGTGGGTCATGTCTCTGAACTGCTTCTTGCCTGCCGACTTGAATGCAGCAATCCGTGTTGCGTTGGCTTACTGAAGTGACTGTTTGAAATCACAACCACTTGCGCCTTGAATTGAGCTTGTCTTTTTGTTTCAGGGGTTGCATCCTTGTCCTTGTCAAGGCTGCCATCACTTAACTCCAACTGCACAAGTGTGATGACTGTATAATTCTTACACTTTCTTGCAGCTTTCTCCCTAAAAGATGACCCTGCTTACGGCGTTTGCTGTGATGCTGCTCCCTTTGTCGCCCCGTTCACAGTCACAGCATGTTTCACTTGGGCGCTCTTACCATCATTGGGTCTTTTGCACCCGTTTAGTCGCTCCTGTTGTGAACGTTTGTCTCCTTTGTGTTTTGTCTCCATCCTCTTGACCTGTTGTGGTAAAGACGTCTCACCGAACCTAGGCTCTTGGAATTGTCCTCCGGGATTGTGCTCCCATTCCTTCATCGGTCCTGCACCCACCCTCTCAAGATGGGTTCTCATCTTTGCAGGCGGGGATATTTTTTTGGGGGGTCTTCCAATGGCTCAGGTTCTTTACCTCTTTCTCTCTCCCTCACTTTCATATACACACAAACCTCCCTTCCCATCTCCTACCTTCTCATCTCCTCATCTCAAACATCCGCCATCCTCAACAGTAGCTTCCCACTAATTCCCATCTCTCACTGATGGGTATTAGGGTCCCATAAACAGGTATGAAAGCACCCCCCATCAAATCCTTTTTATCCATTCTCACCTCTTGACTCGAATCACCAGGCAGCTTTTGGCACAGAATAACCCCCCTGGCTTTCTCGTCTCCGGTGTCTCTTCAATACTAAGCTGAGTGGACGAAGAACACCAAGCACCGTATGAACTGGATCACCTCTGTTGACAATAGTCTCTAGCCCTCACATCTAGAACCAACCTGTCACCAACGTCTCTCATCGCTTCACATACCATGCACACGACCTTGCGTGCCCACGAATCAGCGCGAAGCACTTGCAAGCTCATATACGACGCGCATACGAACGGGTCCGAAGACAAGTACAAATTCTTATTGTTAGGCGACAGCAGTACCTGAAGTCAGCCCGATTTCCTCATCAATATACTTCAGCCTCGTCCATCAAGACCCCTTGGCTGGACGCTGATATACATGAGCAAGTGCGGATTGATTCTGTTGATTTTCATCGAACCAATCCGCAGAGAAAAGGTATCTCGAGGTGAGTTGCGTCCTCAACAGCCTTCCTTCACTGCAGCTGCAATTTCATCAGTTCCTAGGGCAGTCACTTCCGCTTCCGCCTTCGATCCATCCCTCTCTTACTCCTGCCCCTGGTCCTTCCGTGCCATCAATCTGTTCTCTCCTTCCCCAATCGCAGCACCTTCCTCTGGCAGGACCAGCCAGATCTGGGCCAAAAAGGAGGTTGCCTGCGTGCCTCACCCATTTTTTGACTTCTTCCCTTCCCTAGGTACTACAAACACCAAATCTGCCCTTGTCGTCTCGGCTCTCCCAGTCCTCGAAGACTCTGTCCTTCCCGGGCTGCCAGAGAAAGTCGTGGCTGAAGACACAGACACGCACCCAAGAGCGGCCTTCTTGGCATACCCGATCTTCTCACTCATTTCTTGTTCCTCAGATACTACGACACTGCAGATTTCGTGCAACTAACATCGTTCGTTTTGCAGCGCTTTTTCTGATAATAATTGCCTCTAGTCGACAGACGTGGCCATGCCCTCGTCACTCCACCACGTATCTACCCAAGCTGCCCAGAAACAATCCACCATGGTCGATAGATTCGACTCTTACTTCCCCGGTCGTATCATCGACCAGCCACAAGACGATGATGGATCCACCGTTTACGTGTCCACCGACAATGGCTGGACTAACGACGAGAGAAGTATCGCCGGTAATCACGGTCCACCGACGTTCGCTGCTCCGGCTGTCATTCATTCGGATTCCCCCAACCTCATAGAGTTTGATTCCTCTGATAACGGCGATATTCCTACCAGCAATGACCTCATGGAGAAGATCACTAATGTGCTGGATAAAGACTCCGATCAGCATCGAACCGACAATACCATCAAGGAGGTCCAGTCCCTCAATCTTGGTTCTGGTTCCCAGACTCGCAGCGAAAGCAATCAGGGTCCTGCATCTGCCGAGTCCACTTCTACCGGCTTGTAAGTCATGGCTTTTGGATCTACAACAGCGATTCTACATTCATTCAGACCCAGTCACTAACGTAATTCCTAGCTTCTCTTCAAACAGAGACCGAACATCCCCTCCGAGCTCTTCGCCTGTATCCTTTGTCGATGCTCGCCAGAGCCTCTGCCCGTCGGAAGACATGATAGCATCCCTTCCGGTCCGCATCAAACAGCTCGAGCATGGTCATGAGACCTTCACGCGCGAGAATGAGCGTCTCGACGGCACCAATGAGGTTTTGAAGTACAGAGCTGCCCAGAGCGATGCCACCATTGAGAAGTTGACAGCTCAGTTGTCAGAAGCTGAACTTCTAAGTTGCCGAGCCCAGAAGTATGCCTCAGATCTCAGTGAACGTAGCAAGCTGGATCAAGAGTTCTTGCAGGAGTTGCAGGAGGAGCTCGACTACACCAAAGCACAGCTGGAGGAGTTCAAGGCAAAGTATAAAAGAGTTGTACAAAACGAAGAGCCTCTCCACAACCGGCTGCAGGAGCTCCAGACAGGCCTCCTCAATGCTGTCGAGCGCAACAAAACGTATGAAGCATTCCTCCGCGCTTTTGTTGCTGACAATCCCCAGCACACTGCCATCTTTAAAACCATCGGCATTTCTCCTGGCAGTGCACCGCGGGGCAACTGCGCCTCAGGACAGATCGAAGAAGAGCTTCTCATATCCTTTGACGACATCTCGCCGCCCACCATGGCACCTTATGCGGAGGCGCATAACAAGCTCGCAGATTATACAGGGTGTCTGCTGGATCTTTCTTCACCCATTGGTACAGCAGCTGCATTCACCAGGTCTGACGATCTCGGTTGTAACAAAACAAATCCCCAGCAGCCTTTGCAGCAACTTCCGCGCAAGCTGCCGGATCAGACAAGACTCGTTTGCTCGGAAACATTGAAGCCGCGAGATCCTCACGACGCCAACACTAACCTTCTTGAGTGGAAAGAGGACTGCAACGACATATGGGAGTCACCTTTTCAGAGAGAGAGGGCGCTGCGCAATCATCAAGAGGCTCCGGGAGCTCACCAACACTCGCAGATCCCGGGTATGTTCCTATACGGCATTCGCTATGTGCGAAATCAAAAGGACCAACGACTGACTAAGGATCATGGCTTTCTAGATATAGCCTCTCGCATTGTCATCATGACTGGTCTTCCGGACGAGGTTCATATCCAGCGAGTCCTGGAACATGTCCGGGGTGGTCAAATCCTGAACGCCCACACCGCTCCAATGGGCACCGGCGACTTCAACTACAACCATGCCTACATTGAATTCACCACTGCAGAGGACGCCCTCAAGTATTATCAACACTCCTCTTCCCGCGAGTTTGGCTTCATTGCCCAGAATGGTACCCCTGTCAAGGTACGCATCAGCCTTCCTGTCACAGACTCATATCCTTTGAATCAGAGTGTGCAGGCTTCGATAGATGAGGGTTCCACGCGCTGCCTTGCTGTTACTGGATTTCCAGTCATGCATCTCGAGGCCATCCTCAAAAGTGCGGGTCTGGCACACAAGTTCACTGAAGTCATTACTCACTTCGCCTATTCTGATGATGGAAGCTTCGAAATCTCGTTTTCTAGCCTTAAGTCAGCCATGCTCGTTCGAAGAAGCATCCTTGATTCGGGTCTCTGGACTGCTCCTGCTAATGGACGAGCTGTCAGCTTCAGACCAGATCCGTGCAGTACGCCTCTCGGAGACTTCCAGGAGCCATTCTTGCCTACCTACCAGACTTCTGACCTTTCCATCCTGGCTCCTGAGAATGCGCAGCTTTTCATGACCACCGAGGAGCGCGAGATTGAAGAGAAGCTTCTTCAAGAGCAGATGTTGGAGGAATGCGACCAGCATGACCCAGACACTGTCGGTCTCAAAGCGATGCTTGACCGTAAAAGCATCGTTTGGGAAAAGACAGCCGATTGGGACAATGCCATCGAGTACAAGGCGTATGACCCTGATCAGCGCAAGGAGGTGCTCCACCGCAGAGACCGCCAGTCGGGAGCCGTTCAGGTGTGGTATCATGGAGGCTGGGTAATGGACCAGATCCAATCTTGGAAGGCGTGGGAGCACTATAACGTCGACAGCCCCAACCCGTACACTCAGAAGAGCATGGATCTCTTGTACGAAGTTACCGGCTGGGTTGACCGTCGCAAGGTGAATCTCTACTTGAAAAGCCAGGAGGATAGAGAGAAGATTGGTGCTGACGACAATGTCAACAGGTCATCGTCGACGATGGCGGGCTTCAAGGAAACGCCGAACAATCGCTAATTACACCTCCGAACAAACCCTCCAACGAGTCGGCCTCGGTCACTACAAATGCCTCATCGAGACCTTTGCTCCCGAGTTCGCGCAGGTTTCGGAAGCTATGAATGACCCCTCAGCACATACACCGGTCGGCATTCGCTACAACCCTGTTGGAAGCAACCTTGGTATGGGTGCCTTTTCCTTTGCGAGCCACGATTCGCATGCGAACAACTTGGGTTCAGACACCCAATCACGCGACATTGCATTTGGATCTCAAACGCCTACATTAGTACCTGTTTCACCAAACCCCAACATCATCATGGAGGAAGGCTTCGAGGGTATTCATGGAATTTCGAAGCCAGTTTTCAATAGACTTACGGCTCGAATCGCCAAGGGCAAGGGCAAGACGAATTCATTGGGTAAAAAGTCTCAAACTGGCCAGGCTCCTTTTTGGTAGAGGGATAGCGGTGCATAAATTGACGGAGTCTGGGAAGTGTCGTGGATGCGGCTGAATGACTTTGGAGTTCTTGGCTTTTGCATCGCATACAGGCGCCGGAGGACCAGATGCTTCCCCATCTGGTGGATGTTCTATCTGACATGAAGCAACTTGAAGGGCACCCAGAGCGATAGATTCACCAGCTAGCGAAAGTCCTGCAAACAGGCATACAGCCAGCACTACTAAATGGAGCTTCCGTGACCCAAAGCACCCATGATTTCCAATGTGACAACAGATATGTCATCGTCTCTTGACGCTCATGTCACCACGAAGGTATTTCATCAGAATTTGGTTTTTATTTTATTTCTATTTTTGGTGATAAGAGTTGAGCCATGGAAAAATCCTGCCACGTTTTAGACAGCCACGAGCATACACGTGTACGTAGGAACCCTGACCATACATACCTTCGCCGTCGGGCAGACAGGGACACCTCCCCCGGTCCAAGACAAAACTGAGGCTGGATTACCTCCAAAAAGATAGGCTTCACAAAGACGCCGAAATCGATTTCCGCGCTGGCCCCAGAATCCCAATACTCCCAGCCGTAAGCGCCCATGGCTGGCTGCATCTCGTAGCCCGCTAATGGAGAATCCTCAGTCACCAAGAAAGCGTGGGTTTGGTAGGCTGCGTCGGCTCGTCCGTAACGAGAAGCATCTCATTGCCGTTATCCTCTTCTTCGGCACCGTCGTCCTCGACCGCCTCCTCGCCGCCGCCGTCGGCGTAGCCGTCCCCGCCCGCTGCGCCGTCCATGTCTCCCCCTCAAAGGCCTCCGAAACGGACGAGTACTTGCGGTGCTGCCAGGAGGGGACGAGGTACTTGTCCATCGCCCCCGTCTTTCGACCCTGCGGCTGCTGCTGGTGCGGGTTCGCAAAGTACTTCTTGATGAGGGACCGGGGAATGTTGGCCTCGGGCTCCCAGGTCGGGTTCTGGCCGGGGGCCAGGTGCCCTTCCAGCGGACGTGGAAGAAGCGGACGCGCTTGCCGCGGACGATGCGCTCCTGCACGCCTTCGAGGCGGAGGACCTCGTAGATGTTGTCTTCTTCGGAGGCCTCTTGTTCTTCTTGGGCGGGCCGCGACCTCGCGACGGCCTGTGTGCTGCCGGCGGTTGTGGCCGGTGGTGCGGACTGGGTTGCTTTGATGGGCGACGTGTGGCCGTGCGCCGCAGGCTTGGGCAGCGTCGGTTTTGGTGTAGACGAAGATGCCTGTTCTATAGACCGGATTGGCTGTGAGGGCGTGAGGTTGGCAAAGTGCTTGGACGCTGCAAGCGAAATGGTCCATGGCGTCGTGTTCTGAATCAGGGGGGTGAAGCTAATGCCAGGAGTCGGGGTCTGCAATGTTGTAAAGTTCCCCAAGGGCGGGTTGATGGCCGGTGGTGCGGTTGCCGGTGCTCGGAGCGGCATGCTCTGGGCTTTGGGGGTCGGAGTCTGGGCCATTGACGGCAGCTTTTGGGGCGTGGAGGGAGGGTCTCGTATCGAGAGGAGAGATCGCTTTGGCGGTTGTGTCTTGGTCCGCGGGGCTGCGGGTGTGGACGTCTGGAAGGTGGAGGCAGGCGGTACGGGAGGCAGGATGGGGGTTTCACGCGGCCGAGCCGCTTGTGAAGCAGCATGAGGTTGAGGTAATGGCGGCAATGCTGGCGAGCTGGTATCTCCCCTGGAAGATTCAAAGGGCGTACTCCTGCTGCTGTCCGTCTCGATTCCCGACAGTAATCTTGATAACGCCGGCCTTGGCGACTTCGTCCGTCGCCTCTTGGCCGACGGCTCCAATATCACCGGTGCACTGCTCTGTTCCCCAGAGTCGTAGGATCCTTCAGTCGACATCGGTTCCTCCCGTTCAGCTGCCGGAATATCGCCTCATCCATATCGACGTCGCTGTCCTCATCCAACGCCTCCAAATCCCGCAAGACCGTGCTCTTTGAGGGCGTGGATAGTGACGGCCCATCCTTCTTCGGCCGGCCTGGCTTCTTCTCCCCATTCGTTATCGGCGGCGGCGTTCTTGTCTGTTCCACAGCTGATTGCTTCCGTTTGGTGCCCCTGGGGAGGCGGCCCTTGACCGCGCTCCTCTTGAACATACCCTTCTCTCTTGCCTCGGCCTCCTCCACAGCTCGCACGTTCTCCTCCTCCTCGATCCTGCGCTCCTCCTCGTCCCGTTCGGCAGCCCGCGCGGCGCACCACTCCTCGTACGCCCACGGGGAGACGTAGTCGCATATTCTTTCGGCGTCGACCTGAAGCCGTGCGGCGGGGAGGTCGGTCCAGCCCACGACGTACAGCAGACGCTTCTTGCCGTCGACAGAGTGCGCGGGCGGGACGAAGAACTCCTCGCGGATGTAGGCGGTGGTATCGTGGACCGGAAGTAGGGTTATCGGGGCCAGGCGCGGGCCAGTGCCGGGCTTGTAGCGGCGGTAGGTCGGTATGTTTTCGAAGACCACGGCAAGCTCGCGCATGCCCGCGGTCTTGGGCCGACGGTTGGATGGGGCATTGCTGGTGCTGGTGCCAGTGCTGCCGCCCGGGCTAGGTCTGCCGAACCAGATGTACCTCGAAGCGCGCGACATGGTTGTCCGCTCGATGGGAAGGGATCACCATGCCACGGCAGGCAGGCGCCGGTGGATTTGGGCGGAGGGCCCTCGAAAGTTGTCGTGAGGTGATCGCAGTTGTTCGGTCAAAGTTGGGGGAGGGTCTGGCGCTTGGGTGACCTCTTTGTCGCGTGACGCGATCTGTCGGCCACTGCGATCAAGAAGAAACGGGCGAAGAACTCCAACGCTATGCTCTGTGGGCGTCAAAAAAAAATACTGGTGAGAACGGGAAGCATTCTTGATAGACTGACAGGCTTTCACTAATTTTTTGAGGAGCAGTCAAGCCGTAGAGAGACGGTGTTCGTTTGGCCGGTCTGCGGCTTTGCAAGGTGAAAGAGGGAGGAAACCTAGCGCTTTAGTGCCTTAGTTAGCAGATTTAGACACCAAGGCAGCCACTAAAAATAAATAAACTTATTTGTTTTACTGACAAGCTATATAAAGAGTCAAAACTTTTAGAATTTTCTTAACAAACTTTAACATTACTTTTAAATCTAAGTAAGATAAGTATCTAATTCTAAAGTATTTAATTATTTTTTTCAACAAAAAATACATGAGTTAAATAATCTAATAATACATAAAGTATAAAAGATACTAGAATGCTATACAAGGTAAAAATGAGCAATATAATCTATAATAATATAGGATACTTTACATAAGTAATCTAGGTACTTTTGTGTTACTACCTATTATACTGATAGAACATTGCGGTTGTAGTATCTGGACGTGCTGTGCACAGCCACAACCACAGCTGCAGCCACAGTCCTCCTTCTCATCCGCCTCTGCTTCTTGTTAGAAACATCACAAATATTAATTACTGGTAGAGCGCTTACACTACTAGGAAGACAAGAAAGGTGACATAAGTGAAAAACATACATGCCTCTTATCTTCGTTGATCAGGGGGTAACACAAATGGCTCGATAATCAGGTCTGGTGACTCTGATACCCGATCCGAAAGGACTTTCAAAAAGAGTAGAAAGCTGACACAGAAACCTTTAAAATAAGGATTTGTACAAATTAGTGAGACCTAAAGCAATGGTGCCGTAATAAATGTGTGTGCTCTGCTATAAAGACTGGCTAACGGTGACGGCGATCTCTCTATAACGACTGCGATGCTCCCTTATGTATTAATGACATTCTCCCTTGCCTGGGCATTGACTGCCAACCAATCCATCCTTTCACATTACAGCTACAAGACAACAGGGACAAAACAATTGGCCTAATACACCCTCATTATGTGATTAGTAATTGTACAGACAGTTCTCTAACTTACTTCTTGCCACCGAATAGTGATATAAGCCTAAATCATTGAAGAATAGAGATTAATAGAAACACAGACACAAGTATAAACCTGTGGAGACAGCCTTTAGCCATTGGTCGCAGCGAGAAAGACAATGTGTGGAGGGTTGGATTGGGTTATGATGTGTAACGGCACGTCCGATATCCCTTCACAACCGAGCCTTGCTGTTGCTGGCCGGCCGTATCTAATTAATACAAGCCATGCTGTCATCCTTGTTGTGGATTTGGTGATCTGTGACCACACACGATTACCACCATGGAGATATCGCTGCTCCCCCATATATACTCCTTGGTTATCCGCTTATTGGCTGAAGTCACTACCAAAAGTAAATTTAACAGACGCTAACTGACAGTGACGCCTATTATCGCAAGATCAAATTGGTCTGGTGGCCAGAACCAATTGACAGTATGCGTGCAAGTCCTGCTGTCAACATAGGTAGCCTGCATGCCTTCCTCTGTACCTAGGTAGGCTGCTAGGTACCTACTTACCTTCCTACGCATTGGGAACTGTGCTGTTACACTGGGCGGCGGGTGAGCACGTGTTTCAAAACGGTCCGTGCAGAAGCTGCAGCGAGCGCCTGCGCACTATTGAGGCGTCAAATCTTTGGTGGGCTGAGCAGCTTGACCTCATTGCGAGCTCCATCCAGCTCTGGCTCGTTTTCCAATTTCTTCGACCACACTCTCCACCCCCACTACATACAGACTCACAAACGGCCAACACGATCGACGTCTTTCAAACGAGGTCACGCAGCCATGCTGACGCCCACGAGCACCTTGGCCCTCCGCCTCGCCGGTCAGGGCACCGCCCGCGCATCAATCGCCTCCTCCATCGCCCGCACCGCCACCGCATGCCCGTACTCGACCGCCTCCATGACGAAGCAACAGCCCTCTTCCCGCCTGACTGGACTCGTCCCTACCAGCCCGATGGCCCGCACCAGCGCCGCCTTTGCCGCTTCCTCCCCGTCTTCGATCGTTGCCTGCGTCGTTCGCCAGCCCTGCTCTCAGCGCTACAACGCCACGGCTTCCGCTGCGTCACAAACCAAGCCGGCCGCTGTACCCGGGGACAAGCTGGACTGGGAGACGTTCTTTCAGCTGCGCAAGTCCCGCAGGAGGTGGCAGCTCGGCTTCAGCGTCGTCTCTGGCCTGTCCTCGTTCGTTGGCGGGGCTGGTATTCTGGCGACCGGCGTTGCGGATCCGTTGGTGACACGGGCCCCCTTGGACCCCTTCATCACGATGGGCATGATGACGATGGCGTTCGGCACGCTGGGATGGCTAGTCGGACCTAGCATCGGATCCTTCGTATTTTACACACTGAACAAGAGGTGGAGGAACCAGATGACAATCGTAAGCCATTATGCGTCGACCACGGCATTTCACTAGATGCTAACTCGGTTGATACTACAGAAAGAGAAGGAGTTCTTCGCCCGCATCAAGAAGAACCGCGTCGACCCTTCTGTGTCTTCTGTCGGTAACCCAGGCATGTCAACCTTATACCTAGCGGCAGCCAATGCTGTGCTAACCACCTGAGCAGTTCCCGACTTTTACGGCGAGAAGATCTCAAGCGTCAAGGGCTACCGCCAGTGGCTCAAGGACCAGCGGGCCTTCAACAAGAAGCGTGTAAGCTTCGTGTAGAACCACAATAACACGCCACGGCTCGTCAACGGACGACTTCTCTTTTTTCGTACGACTAATCAGGTTCATGGGCAATGGGCGTAGGTCGCCCTCCTCTCTTTGTAGCAATAGGGGTATCGGTGGGGGAAAAGTATTTATCATGGCGAAACGGCTCCCATCGTCAGAACAAATTCAGTTTCCATGCAAAAGTCTTCTGCTATTTGCTGCTGTTGACTAGGTGAAAGGCAATGTAGGGTCTACTTGGTGTTTCCAAGCTTTCATGCCACCCTCAATGTCGCCAATGAACCTTTTGCCGTTGTTTTCCAGCCCCAAGTCCTTGAGGCGCTTAGTGGCAAGCTGCGAGTCGTTTCCGACTCTGCAGACGAGGTAGATTGGCGCGTCGTCTGGAAACTCGGCGGGCAACCACTCCGGTCGGGGATGAGTACCGTCGCTCGGTGGCTGTGTCTCCTTCATGAATTTTGCGATGGGTATATTGACGGCCCCTTCAATACTGCCGATGTTAAAGTTCTCGCGTTCCCTCACGTCGAGCAGAAGATGGGGACTGCC
Organism: Colletotrichum falcatum; assembly: GCA_019425465.1. NCBI lineage: Eukaryota > Fungi > Ascomycota > Sordariomycetes > Glomerellales > Glomerellaceae > Colletotrichum > Colletotrichum falcatum. The sequence continues at coordinate 13,735 of SWKJ01000130.1, read as the reverse complement.
GTTTTCTTTCAACATGCGCTCATACTTGGCTGCTGAAATCCGGTCTTCGGGCCTTAGAATGTTCACTGGTGCGGTGACGCCGCAGAAAGAAACGTAATCAAGCAAGCCCGATCGCAGCGTCTCCAACGACAAGATTGATGTGGCAGAGCACGCGAAGCAATCCTTCCTTCGACCGCGCATCCGGACGGACCTGAAGGGCCCCGACTGGACTGCTCCCGAGAAGATGAGGAGGGACGGAGCGGCAGCCTCCTTTTGCTGGACCTTGGGGTCGACAGCCCCCGAAGCGATGAGCTTGATGGCCTCGAGGGCCTGTAGCACGCCCATGGCGCCGACGACGGGGCCGAGGATGCCTCCCTCGCCACAACTGACGACACTGTCAGGCGGGGGCGGCTTGGGGAATACGCAGCGGTAGCACGGGCCGCCCTCCAGGCTTCCTTGCGGCGCGGCAGGCGAGTTCAGGACGATGAGCTGGCCATCCGTTCGGAAGGCGGAAGCCGAAACCAGGGGTTTCTGAAGGAGAACACAGATGTCCGAGATGAGATAGCGGGACGTCGGGTGGTCAGTACAGTCGAGGACGATATCGTACTGAGAGACGATCTCCTCAGCGTTCAAGGTCGTCAGGTGCTCCTTGTGTGCGCGGTATGTCAGGAGCGGGTTCAGACTGAGAGGGGCTGTCAGTTCCGTTCAGGGGGGGGGGGGGGGGGGGGGGGTCATATGACGCGGGGGAGGTGGATGCACATACCCCTTCAAGTATGCAATGGCGCTCTCGACTTTCGCCATACCGACTCTGTCAGTCGAGTGTGCGACCTGGCGGTGGAGATTGGAAACCTCGACCACGTCGCCGTCGACGAGTCCAACGGTACCGGCCCCGGCCCCGGCGATGTAAGCGGCCGCGGGGCATCCCAGCCCCCCAGCGCCGATGATGAGGACCTTGGACTCCTTCAACCTTAGTTGGCCTAATTCCGTTTCAGCATGGTGCTCGATGCCCAATCGAGACGCAAGAGCTGACCTATCACTCCGACGTTAGGGATGATCAACTGCCGCCCGTATCTGTCATAGTCTGCGGGCTGCAGGGGCCACTTCCAGGGCTGCGTCGGCGCATTCTGGGCTTCCTGCTGCGCTTCCCTCTCCGCCTGCTCGAGTTCTAGCTTCAGGTTCTGAAGCTCGAGGGAAGTCTCGGTGACCCTTCGCCGCAAATCCTCGATTTTCCCCATTTCGCCGTTGGGGATTGTAACACTGGTGTAAGTGGGATGAATAAGTACCATGAGAGGGAATTTGAGTGTGCTATGTGCATGTCGGAGATTCTGCCACCGACCTCCGACCCCCACGATTGGAGAGACCCGCTCTCATCGGCGCCCCACCATTGAATTTTTGAAGCTCGCGGAGGGAGGCGTCTTCAAACTTTCACCAGCACAATTTCGAATCCCAGGTCTCACCGCGCAAAGAAAACCAACCCTCGAGATCGCCCAATCCAGCCAGTCCACCTACATCCCCGAGGCAGTCGACTCAAGATGGTAATGCGACCGCCGAAATTTCTTTTGTGATTAAACGATGCTGACCCTCTCCTCCCCAGGCGCCCACCGCCCCGACAAAGACCCTCTCCGCCCGCGAGAAGCGGATGGCCCGAATCCGCGGCGACATCCACCCCCTTGCGCCGCACAAGACGCTTCGCCCCGAGGCCCAGGTAGACGACGGCTTCCTCGCCAACAAGAAGGACAAGCGGACAATGAAGCACAGCGCCTTCGTCAGCAAGGTGGAGAAGGCCAACAAGAAGCCCCTCAAGCGTCGCCGCCCGAACAAGAAGCTCGTCACCACCATGGAGTCCCTCGCTGACGCCCTACCAGAGCTCGAGGAGGGCGCTCAGACGCTGGAGCAGCTCAAAGAGGGCAAAGTGCGCCACAAGAGCTTGAAGAGCAGGCCCGGCGCGCTCAAGCGCAAGGAGAAGATTGTCAAGGCCGAGATGCAGCGCTTCGGCGCCAGCATGGCCGCGCTGGCCTCCCTACCCGCTGCTTCTGCTGCGCCTGCGGGCGACATGGCCGTAGAGAAGCCGGCCGCCGCCGCCGCGCCGGCTGAATCGGCGACGCCTGATGCGACGGCGAGCCGGTGGGCGGCGCTGAGGAAGCACATCTCGAGCACCATGGAGCAGAACCCTGCTTTCAGCACATAAGGCAATACGCAGCGCAAAATTCAAATCAAGACTGTTGGGAGTAAGAGTCGCCATATCTAGGTGCCATCGGCCAATACTGAACGAGGAGCGGTCCGCAAACAGGGGTTCAACGCACCCCTTTGGGGTGCATTATCTCAACTCCTATCCCGATTCGCTTGGTAATATTCAACTGGATAGCGGCTCCGCCCGATATCGATCTATTCGTGCAAGCTTTAGGAGAAGGGCCTGTCTCTCTTGATTAAGCACCGCGCATGGCTCTTCCCACTCATCGATTTGGGGAGCAGCCCATCAAACGTTCAGCGTTGCCGATTGACAAAAGTGCAAAGGCTTTTCCGATGGGCGATCAGAGGGAGTCCGGCTCAATCCCGCTCAACCCTCAGCGCCATAATGCATACGGCTTCTAGTCAGGACGAGACGACGAGCGACTGTAATCTTTGCGCATGGGGGTCCAGATATCCAAACACTATATGAATTGGCAAAGAGGGGAGGTTAGGCGAGGACGCTCGTGTCTTGGGAGTCGTCGTCCCCTGAAGACCGGAAACTAAGTGCAAGCGGCAATCCGCCGGTCGAACCCAAAATACCGCTTGGGGTGGTGCTCACCACACGGGGCTCGTCAATGGCGCCTACGGGGGGCGAAGTCACGAGGATAAGGGGCAGACACCGTGGAACGAGGACGGATCGTCAAATTACTGGGTGTTTGAGCAGATCAACCGTCGAAGACCTATATGTGTAATCATTAACACTGAGACTTGACCGCATCATGGTACTTCTCTACTGAAACACATACTCTTGTCTGTACACAACCATTTTCACCACGCACCGTGAGATGACGATGCAGGGTTCTGGTGGCCAGTCAGGCTGTTCAAGATTAGCACGCCAGCACTTGCCGCATTGGTCGTTGACTATCGACAAGTCCCAGCAACCATCATTGTGATGTTGAACAGATGATTAGAGGTGCATATACCAGATCGTGTTTACTCCGCCGACCGGGTTTGTCGATATAACCCGCACGGTTAGGCTCGAGGCGGGGACAAGACACCGTCCAGCAGCTGGTCAGTTGGCCAGTTGTGTCAAAATGTTTTTTTACGAAATATAAGACGTAAACAGACGCAGTTTTTTTCATTCACTAGTTGAAATTCTCGCTCCTCTACATTTTTGTCGTTAATTTTTGACTGTCTAGCTAGCTCTGCGGCGGAAGATGGCCTAGAACGGCCCCATTGTGGTCCTGGGGAAATCGGGCGCACCCATGGGCTAGCGGTCAGGGCGGGATAGTTTGGCCCAGAGATCGGGATCTCAACAGGGTATGTCAGCGCATGGGGCCGATGCCACGATGGGTGGGTGGTGGGACCGCCCAGTCGAGCTGCTGCATCCACAGACTGATTTTCCCGGCCACCGTCGACATTGCTAGATCTGCCTTGGCGGGTTGATAGGTATCTCACTCAAAACCACCGAAGGCCATCCTAGTGGAAAAGCTGATTGCCGGTGGTACATATCTCTCGCTTTGTTCAGCAGGCACAGGATGCGGTGTTTGGCCAAGCGATTCCGCAGGGCAGCGAATGGTCGGTCCGGGGTTGTTGAAGATCCAGGAGGGACCCGACGTCATTATACAGGCCATCTAGGCATATTGCGCAAACGCACCGACTGAGCGTGAGCGACGGGAAGCAAGCGACCCTGGGAAAAATAAGAAAACGAAATAATCCATCGACCCAGCCTCGGCCCGCTCATTGCTGGATTTGGTGACTTGGCCTATTCATCGAGTCTAATGACGGGCGTGTTTTGTGGACATTCCTGGTCCATTTGACGATGCGGTGATGTCAACTTCGCCCTTACGGGCGTTGCGTGCCTAATCATCCTGGCAGCACATTGATTGCTCTTTTTTTGCACAATGCTAGGCGCGGACTTGTAGGAAACACGTCAATTCATACGCCCTTGAGAGGGATCGCCACGGATACCTCAGTACCTGCTTCAGCGTGAGGTCAACATAGGTACGTGCATACCAACATGGGGGGTGATCAGGGGCGTACATGCGGTTGCCTCGTCGTCATTCTCGGATCAGCAGGCCACGATCCTCGCGGCGGCAGGGCGGGGAGAGCCTGCATTTGCCTAACAACGTCACAGAGGGAAGGTGCTGCTGTGTTTTCAACTACCTAGGCTACAACGGCCTCATCCTCCCTGCCTTCCCTCTTGAATGGTTATAAATCTCTCCATCCTCCTTATTAAATCTCTTTTTCTCTCCTGGCTATTTCCATCAACAATCTAATCTCATCCTCCATACTCGCACACGACACGAGCCCATTGATAATTACTAAACCCTGCCAATACTCAGCAACCGAAGCCCAATCAAGACAGAAACCATCAACATGGCTGACAAGAACCCCGCAAACTTTGCCAACCGGTGAGTCACTCCCATTTTTTATTTCATTGTATATCGCTGCACTGTGTTGCAGCATTCCGCTGACGTTACGCAGCCCCACCGAGGAGGTTCGTCAGATTGCGGCCAAGGGCGGCCATGCGAGCCACGGCGGCGGCATCGGTACCGAGAACCAGTCTTCCGGCACCAGCAACACCAACCCCGGCAACTTTGCCAACCGGTCAGTCACTTTTTCAGGTATGGAATTGCTGTGATGTAACAAGGCTCTGACGGCATGTAGGCCTACAGAAGAAGTTCGTGAGATCGCAGCCAAGGGCGGCCATGCCAGCCACGGCCACGGCACCGAGAACCAGTCCTCCGGTACTGGCAACACCAACCCCGGCAACTTTGCCAACCGGTGAGCTCACCTAAACCCTCAACACATGAGTCGCTCGGACATACTTCCAGCGCGCTCGTCTCCCGTCGAAATGTTTGCTGACGAATGTGCGCGTTAGCCCCAAGGAAGAGGTCCAGGAGATCGCAGCCAAGGGTGGTCACGCTAGCCACAGCGGTGGCTTTGCCAGCATGGACCCGGACAAGCAGCGCGAGATCGCATCCGAGGGGGGCAAGGCATCTTCTGGCTCCTTCGAGCCCGGCTCTGAGCGGGCGCGAGAGGCAGGACATAAAGGAGGTCTCGCTAGGGGCTCTGGCTGAGCTGCCCCTCTTCCATCCCACGTTGGCAAAACTACCTGTATGATGTATGATAGAGAGGAAACACGGACAAGACAAGAGACATATGAGCGATGGGCAACATCGGGCCCGTTCGCACGGCGAGCCGCGCCTAATTTGCATCTTTCGATTTCGAGCCAATATGGAACAGTTGAAACGTGGGTTGCATTCTGTCCAGTGTGATTTGTCCAGTGACCACGGTACTTCGGTTACTCTCAGACCCCCAATTTACCAACCGCATTTGCTAGTGAACAGACCCAGTTGGCAAGCCAACTATGCACACTGAGGAGGAAACTTTCAGAGCTGTTCATATACAGCTCTCGTACGGCCCTGCTCGATGATACCATACGGACGAGTTTGCCAGGCGCTCGCCGGGGATGTCTGCGTGCCCCTCCCTCCAGGGCCCGGGCAATCCCTCGGCTGTCCCCGATGCGGCTTCCCCACGTCTCACACCGCTGAGCCCTGGTCTCGCCTCTAATCTCGACGTTGCATGATCAGTACACCTAGTGCCCCCCCCCTTCACTCGAGTATGACTTTCACAAGCCTCTATTTGTCGTCTCCTCAACTGCCGTCAGGGGCACGCCGAGAGTGCCGTAGTCTTTCGGAAGGGCGGCCTCAGTCTGGGCCGGTCTCAAAGTAGCCTAGCGTCGTCGATTGATGGCACCAAGCGGCAGATATCCGCCGAATGGTGGCTGCGTACCACTACATGCGGCTGAGAGTGCCCCAAGGGGTTAGGTATGGTGTCTTCAGGTACCTAGGTACCCAAGGTAGGCACGTTTGAAGGGCAGTCGTGTGGTAAGCACCAACCTGTGACGTCGACGAGGTATAGGCTTAGACAGTCCTCTTTCTACATCCGTCTCCCTCGGCCACCGTCTCTGCCTCTCACCATTATCTCTATGAGGCCCGCAGGCTTGACTGTGGAGTCTGTTCCAAGTAGAGAAACGTACCGGTGCAGGAGAAAAAAGGTAAGGCAAGAGGCTTAATGTTAGCCACACCCGTTGTAGTCATTTCTTCCAGAGTCCAGACTCAATTCGGACGGAGCGCCGCAAGGTTCCAGATGTTTGTTTGGCCTGGTCTGCTCCGATGGCTCGTAAGCCGTAGCTTAAAATATTTCCGCAGTTGTCGTCCCCCACCCTACCTAGTAGTAGTAGTAGTAGATGTTGTCCATTGCAGATGATCGTCTGCCGGGGGAGAGGGGGCGCCAAGCCGTCGCCATTCCATGACTCCGTCCTCCTACTGTTGGTCTTTTGTATGTAAACCGGCGTGTTCCCACTCGACTGTCTCGATTGTCGATTGAAATCGATTTCTCCTACAAACCATACATACCATACCATACTGTACTCAAACGCCGCTGTCCCACCGTTTGTCTCCTGCACGCTCTCGCCGCGTTGGGTCTCGTATTTCAGCTAAACTCGATCCCTTTCTTACGCCCACCCCCCGGTCCCCTCAGGCCGTTTGCCCGGGATTCTCTTCCCCAGATTGGCACGAGCAGTATTCTTCTTCCCTCGCCTCGTAACCTGCACGATGGCAGCAGCAGTCGGCGTTCAACCGACAGCCAGTCTCCCTCACGCGGGCTCGGATCGCCTAATCAACACCAGGTATGCGTCAGCTTCATGATGTTTTTTTGTTTTTTTGTCTTTTATGGTTTATCGCTTTTAGGTTTGTCCTCTCCGTCGTCTCTTGGCTCTCGTGTGCCGCAATGCCGCCTGGCCTTGAGGTGGTCTCCCCCCACCCCGGCCTCTAGTGGAGAGAGTGCAGTGACCCCTTCCCTCTACCGGAGGCACCGTGGGTGGTTTAAGTGGACTGCTTACCCCCCCCCCCCCCCCACTACAAGTGTGGCTTGTCAGACCTCGTCACCTTGCATTTTCCGTTCTTTTACTCGTTCTTTTACCGCATCTCTCGGTTATGCTGCGCCACGCCAGGCTTGGCCACGCCCCCCCCCCCCCCCGACCTCGTCACCCGCCGTTCAGGCCTCACTTCTCTCTGTCATCGTCCATCCGATCTGCTGTTGCTGTTGCTGTTGCTGTTGTTTTTGCTGCAGCACGCCCGCCGCTAGTGTCCCTACGAAGTCCAGCCCGCGCCCGCGCTCGTCATCTGGGGACCTTGTATACCAAACCCGTCGTCCCCAGTTCCGTCTCCTCTCTTTCGTCCCTCCCAATCCCCCCCCCACCACACATACCTAGGCCTGGCCATCTCTGCCTGTTGGTAATCTGTGGCCAGGGCGATCCCAAAGTTTCCCTGCAAAGGGAAAAAAATCACTCCAGACCCCCTCCCCGCTTATTTGAAAAAAAAAAGAAAGAAAAAATCCTTGAGAGGGAAAACAGATACGGGCTTGTTTGGAGAAAAGACCCTTCGGATCACTTTTTTGGCTTTGGCCTCTTTACTTTCCCGCCTTTTCTTTGGTGACCCTTCCGCAGTCATCCCTACCCTCCCTCACTTTCAGTTTCCCCCCAACTGTTTACACTCCTAGAACTTTCTTCTACCCTTCTACTTCCGGTTTCCTCCCCTCCCCCTCCCCCCTCTTAATTTCTACCCGTCATCCATCACCTTACTGCACAAACGTTCGCCAGAGATTATCATTCGCTCTCGACCCGAACTATACGAACCGTACCCTCTGACGTAACTCTGCCCGACAACAGCCGCTTCCTCGCATTCCGCTCCTACCGTCACCAGCACCCTCCTCCATCCCGCGACGCCCGCTCTGCCAGCTCCACCTCGCCGAGTTCTTCCATCTCTTCCACCACATCACCGCCGACGGCACTACTGGCAGCGGCCACGCAGCTCTCCTCCCCTTCGGCCTGTCCCTTGAGCATCACCAAGTCCGGCTACTGGTCGGAGTCGCGGATGAGTATGCCTTTCAGGAAGATGGCGCGCCACTTTGGTGATACTGTAAGACCTTTCCCTGCTTGCCACACCGCCCTCTTGCCTTCCATTTCGCCTTTGCCTCGCCTTTCTGGCGTGGGAAAGAGGAGGCCGTTGACGTCTCTGGCTCTGCGTCCTCCCACTATTAACGGCTGGACGGGCAAGCAAACACACATCTCTCTTGTCTTATCTGTCCTGCCCGAAACATGCGGCGGGGTACCGTGTTTTGGAGGTAATGCCGTTTCAGCGCCGTGCCAGTCAACTGACCCGGGTTACGTCCTAGCTCTCCCCGCAGCAACCCTACCTGTCGTGTAAGTCGCATCCCCTCCCTTCCTCCAACCAGATACCACTTGTGCGCTATGGTCCCAGTCCCACGTGGTGACGATCTCCGACTGACAGGATGTACAAATTATAGACCACGATATCCTCCGTACGTACTCCGCGACGATGATGCACTGATCCGCTTCTTCCCGTCTTGTGCTTTCAACGCTGCTGCCGCGTAGCATCTTGCTTACTCATGCCGCCGCAGTCACCTACGAAGACATCAAGGCGCTCAAGAACGACTGGCTAACAGACAACGTGCGACCACACCCCCCCCCCCCCCCCCCTTTGCGCCTGTCCTTCTAGCTAACTCCTCTCCAGAACATTGCCTTTTGGGAAGAGTTAGTTTGACCACGGCCCCTGTTCCCTCACCCTCGATTGCCTAACAAGATGACCACAGATGGCTGGAGCGCGAAATCCTTCCCAAGTACCCGCAAGCCCGCATCTGCCTCCTGCGGCCGTCGATGACCTTCCTCCTGATGAAAGAGCCGGACATGCGCCAGATTCGCTCCGCTCTTCCCGACTTCTCTAAAACGACACACATATTCCTCCCCATCAACGACGCCAGAAACGTCGCCCAAGCCGAGGGCGGCTCTCACTGGTCCCTACTGCTTGTCAGCGCCATCGATGGGGTTGCTTTCCACTATGACTCCCTTGGCGGCGCAAACTACGCAGAGGGCCGCCTGGCTACGCATAAGATGTCCGAGATCCTAGGCCGGCCGCTCCGGTATCTCAATCTGGAGGACGCCCCACAGCAAGAAAACGGCAGTGACTGCGGTGTCTTCGTCTGCATTCTTATGCGCCACCTTCTCGTCAAACGCCTGCTAAGCGCAAACGCCCGTGAAAAGGTCAGCATGAGCATGGCCAACAAGCTCATCGACAGCCACGGCGGGCGCAAAGAGATGCTCAAGATCATTGAGAGTTTACGCAAGGAAGGCGAGAGGAGGAGATCGTAAGCGCATTCCCTCGTCCGTCCCTAACCGAAGAATCCTCCCCGCTTGTTGTGGACGACGTCACGTCGTCCTGATGTTGTATTTTGATTCTTTTCGAACGTTATTCCTTGTTGTCTCGAGAGGGCTCCCTGACACCCCTTCTTTCAAAAAGGAGAAGCGCATCACCGTACTCATCGAAGACGCCCCCGCGAATCGAGTAGTCGGCAATAGGTCTCGCACCCAACGCCCCCGGCGTTTCGATCAGAATTACTTATCGTACCCCCGGTTCCGAACCCCGACGATGATGACGACAACTTCGGCTCTGCCGTACGCATCGGCGGCTTATTTTCTTTTTCAGTTTCCGATATACGATATCCACGAAGTCATGCAGTGTATTTTATTGAGGAACTCGAGAGGGTCATTTTTATGACGCCCGAGGGGCTTGGTGATGAGAAAAGAATGGGATAGATGATGCACCCGCCGATCCGAGCTTAATCGCTCGCGAGCTACGAAGTCGATCATTGATTCGAGTCACTGCCACATGGGCAGCGAAGCTCAATTCGATGAGACGAAAAGCATGTTTGGGCATCTCCAGCAGAGGCGTTTACCTGCCGCTTTGGAGTCTGCGGGTGGGTGGAACTTGAGTTCCAATCACAAATCAACCGGAAGAGTTTCATGTGCTACGGAAGGAAGCACGGGACGACATTGGCTGGGAAAGTATGAGTGTGAGCAGTGCAAGGGTTGGCGAGGCGTTTTGGCGTGCTCACGGCGGTTGTTAGTGCTTTCTACAGTCGACGCAAAAAAACTAAAATATTAAGCTTCATTCTTATTACTCTGCCAGCTCCGTACGTTCCGAGTGTCCTGCTCGTTCATTTGTGACCTATTGGATTCGTGGCTCAGATGGCAGAAAGAGGTGGTGTGAAATAACAAGTTTGCCGCCTCAATACGGACACACGGCTCAACATTAGCAACCGCCTAGGGAGAGAAGCAGATAGATCATCATGAGAGGTATATAGGAACCTGCAAGATAAGACACTCTGCGTGTGAGAAGAATACCAGGAGCGCCAAATAGATTGCTTGATAGCTAGGTACGATAAGCGGGCCATCGCTGAGGCCATTAACACCGAATCCCGACCCCGATCCCGGTCCACGGTCCTCCGCTCTATCAATCCCACCCAGCCCGTCTGTTATGTAAGCCAACTCCGCCAGTCCGCCGTCCGGTCCGCAAACCTGCGTCGTCATCATCTGAGCTCCCTTCCCCCCAAAAGCACAGCGACACACAAAACTTCCCCAACTCCGGATTCTGGATTCCCCAGTTTCGGTTTCGCATCATATTATTTCGCCCCTTCTCTCCCTCTGGCTCTTTCCCATCCCAACCCCCCCCCGCTCAATTCCCGTTGCCACATCCATCCCATCCTGCATCAACAACACCGGGCTTCTTCCCGGTTCGCCCAGCATCACGCGCCCCGCTGCGAGCCGTTCGCCGATCCACAATCATCTCGACTCGGATAGCTCGAGCCATACCACGGAGCACACCCCCTTCCCCCTTCCCTCTCCCGCGACGAACAAAACGCATCCCAACATCGTCTGATAAGCCCGCAAGAGGATGGAGACTCCGCCCCCGCAGGAGCCGGTCTGCCTGCTCCAGCGCATCAGGGAGCTCGCCACGGCGAAGCCGCCGCCGCCGTCCTATCCGCCCGTCTCCAGCATCCCGCGGACCTCCCCTGAACGCCTGGCCGCGTCGTCAGCAGACGACGACGGCAACGACGATGCCCAGGGCACGGTTCTGTACCTCGCCTACGGCTCGAACCTCAGCGCCGAGACCTTTCTCGGCAGGCGCGGCATCCGCCCCGTCTCCCAGGTCAACGTCTCGGCCCCGGCCCTCACCCTCGTCTTCGATCTGCCCGGCCTGCCCTACAGCGAGCCGTGCTTCGCCAACACGGCGCCTCGCAAGGTGCCCAGGCTCCCGGACCCCTCCGACCCGCCCAAGCTCCCGCCCATCCCCCGCCGCCGTCGCCATCACCGCCGAGACCGACGCCGCCCCAGCAGCAGCAGCCTCAGGCGTCCTCCATCGCCCCCGGCAGCGGCGACAAGACCCGGACCCCGGACCTGGGCTGGGACAAGGGCCTCTTCGGCGTCGTCTACGAGGTCACCCGCGAGGACTACGCCACCATCATCGCGACCGAGGGCGGCGGCTCCTCGTACGCCGACATCCTGACCCCCTGCATCCCCCTCCCACCCCGCGTCTCCGTCCCGGAGAAGCCGCCCATCGACATCCCGCGCCCCTTTTTCGCGCACACGCTCTACTCCCCCGCCATCCCGGACCCCGAAGACGGCGACGGCGACGGCGACGGCGACGACAAGGACGGGGGGAAGAAGCAGAAGCCCGAGGACCCCCGCAAGAAGTGGTACTGGCGCTTCCTCCGTCCAGCCCGCCGCCCGGATCCGACCTACGCCCAGCCCTCGGCGCGCTACCTCAAGCTCATCACCGACGGCGCCGCCGAGCATGAGCTGCCCGATGACTACCAGCGCTGGCTCCGCGCCCTCCGACCCTACGCCGCCACCTCCCTCCGTCAGCGTCTCGCCCGCTGGCTCCTCACCGCCCTCTTCTGGCCCCCGCTGCTGCTCGTCTTCGTGCTGGGCAAGGCCCTCGCCGCCAGGAACGACGGCCGGGCGCCGCTCTGGCTCGGCGTCGCCCTCGGCGTCGTCTTCAACCTGCTCTGGATGGCGTACGACGGCGCGCTGAAGCCCGTGTTCGGAGACGGGGAGAGGACCCAGGACGAGGACGAGGGCGAGAACGAGGATGCGGCGTCGTGCAGGAGGACGACGAGGAGGTCGTGGAGGGGCCGTTGCGCGTGTGCCGACGAGGAGAAGATGGGGCTCTTGGACAACATGGACTGATCAGGTCGAAAACGGGGCTCACGCGCAGAACACGCGACGACGACGCGCACCTTTCTTTCTTCCCGTTATAATAGCTTGCAGGATACCACCGAATCACCTAAATTGAATAGACGACACCCTCGTCATTGCTCAACCCGTTCTAAATCCTTTCCACACCGAATCGCTGAGGGTAAATCATCCAGGGATATCAATGTGCATTTACAGAAACCAAAAATATACCCATTACTCCAGTTCCCAACATACACGCGCGCGTGCGCACACATGCATACATCCGCAGTAATGTCCCGTATTGCCCGTATGCTGCCTTTTTTGCTTTTGTGATGTCTTCAACACTCCATCTAGTTCTCCGACGCCGACACCAGGGTCGGGATGTCGTCGACGCTGTAGCGCCCCTCAAGGATGCCGTGCACGGCCGTGAAGAGCGGGTATTTCTTTTCCAGGCCCCTCGCCTTGAGGAAGCTGTTCACCTCCTGCGCCGTGCTCGTACCCTGCAGCATCTGGCCGTTGAGCTCCCGCTTCTCCACCTCCTGGACGCTCAAACCTTCCTCGACGGCCATCTTTGCGCACCTGAAGTTGCGACCGCCGCTGCAGGAGGTGATGAGGTCGGCGACGCCGGCCGACTCCTCGGTGAATGTGCCCGTGTGCACCGTCTCGCCAAAGAACTCCTTGCCAAAGTTGACCATCTCGAGCAGCCCGACGCGCATGATGGCGGCCTTTGCGTTGTCGCCCCAGCCGCGGCCGTCGACGAAGCCGGCGGCCAGCGCGACAATGTTCTTGAGGGCGCCGCCGAGAGAGACGCCGGCGACGTCGGAGACCATGCGGACGTGGAAGTAGGGGCGGTGGAAGAGCTGCTTGAAGATCTGGTGGTCGAGGGGCGGGTACTCGGCGGGGACTGGGGTGAGCTTCGTCTTAGAGGCGCGGCCGCGGGCGTCCTTGTGCTGCATGTCGACCGGGGTCAGAGGGGCTATGCCGTGGCCGTTGGCGGCGCCGTTGGCGCTCGGGGAGGTGGAGCGCGGGGTCGGGGCGCGGGAGTTATCCATGGGAGGCGGGTCGTAAGCCACGGTGGTCTCGGACCACTTCTCGGCGGCGATTTCGGAGGCAATGTTGGCGCCGGAGAGGGCGCCGCAGTAGATGCCGAGGCCGTCGCCGATCCACTCGGAGAAGAGGGAGACGCCGTCGTCCGAGACGTTGACGCCCTTGATGCACGAGATGCCGCGGGCGAAGGGCAGGATGTGGCCGCGCAGCTGCTTGCAGACGTTGGCGATGAACTGGTGGGGAAGATTGAAGATGAGGATGGTGGAGTCCTTGACGGCGTCCTGGAGGGAGGGGTTCGCGATGATGTTGTGGGGCAGCTTGATGCCGGGCAGGTACTTTGTGTTCTCGTGGTGCTTGTTGATGACGGCGGTGAGCTTCTGGGGCTGGTCGCCGACGGCGGCGTCGTAGTAGGGGGACGTCTTGTCGAGTACGACGTCT